>JARJUA010000454.1:0-75891 GCA_030787035.1 Aschersonia sp. MBC 877 | reverse complement strand
GCTTATGTGATGCAACGCGACAGAGGCCCTCCTTCCCTCTTTCCTCACGCCCCACTTTAGAGAGGGACAGTCTGCCGGGGGGTGCGGGAGTACAGTACAGAGGGAGAGAGCAGAAAATGAAGTGGGAGAACAAGGACAAGGGAGATGCAGAACTATCGACCAGCAAGATCTCTGCACGGACGAGACTTGAATTTGGTAGCGGTATAGTTCATATCGTTGGCTCGTTCACTGGGGATGGTACACTCCGTCTGAGTAGTGCGGACTGTGCCTACTTTACGCACACATGGCTAGACGTGGAGCGCAATTCGACAAGCTTCACGCAGCAACTCAAGCACTTAGTTGAAGACGGCCGTTACGACATACATTCCCAGAAGAATTGCCGGCGCACACACCCCTCATCGAAATGTTGGTTCGAAGCAGTCTCGCCCTCGCTCCCGACACCACTCCCGATGCGCCAATGGCCCTCTTGTTGCACTCACGTATACCTGCCATCCGAATCAGCATGGCTGCAATGACATCCTGGCCCATGCTGCAGAAAGATGTTGCTGCCGACACTGTGATGAGGGCGCAACACTGCTCTGTCCCAAGACCAAGTACATTCACCGGGCTCTCCTACTCTTTCTCCCGTCATTCATGATTGACGACCCATAGTCCACCTCGAGCCGTCTGGATATTTTCCGCGCATCGAAACTTCTTCATACGTACGCAGCAGCCATGGTCCCTAGACATAGACGCGGCGATGATGAGAGTGAGGACTGCGATGACTGTAGCGCGAACCCGAATGACTCCGTCTATGATGGCTGTGTCTGCTCGAATGGTGACGCCGATGGCGCTCCACGACGACATGGCGATCATCGTACCGCAAATCCCCGCCATGACTCCAAGCCGCGATGGCCGTCGTCGCAAAGAACAAAATGTTCATGATCGCAAAGGCCCAGCTGGCCTTGAGCATTGCGCATGGCTTATCCGTCTGCCACCCCCAATTAGGCACCGGGATATGGCCGGGCGCATACCACACGCTGTTGGAATTGGGATTGGAGCAATCGGCGTCAGCGATGCCTCGCATCTCGTACACGCCGGCAATCAGGGCCCCGACAAAGGCCAAGTCGACCAAGGCGATGAAGAGGGCATTTGTGGAGGATCGATGGTAGCTGAAGAGGGTGAAGACGGCCCAGGCGAGAGCGAGGACGACGAGGATGAACAGGATGAGGATGGAGTCGGGCGTGAGGGCATTGTGGCTGACGAATTGGTTGATGAACCATGCCAGCATGCCCATGGGTGGGATCTGCGCGCATCGTGGAGTGTCAGCAGGGGAGGCTTATGTTTATGTTTTCCGGACGTGATACGGTGCGGCTTACGAGTGTCACGATCTGGGAGACGCGGGTGCACACAAAGACCAGCGCGAACAGCATGATGGCGGTTGTGGAATGCTTCTCAGCAGCGCAGCGACGGTGATTGGCGACTGAATTGAACGATTGGCGCGACACCGCGACCTGGGTGAGTGGTCCTCGCCGCTCCTGGGAGCGCCTTGTCAGATACTGGAGTCCTGTCTGCGGCGGGTAGAAAGGAATCGGGCGGCTCACTCGAAAGTCGCTGCGAGGAAACGGAGCAGGGAGTACGGAGTAGTAGAGCGCAAAGAATCAAGAGATTGGGCAAAAGGACAAAGAGGGGTGGGGGTGAAGCATAGATGATATAGACTATAGACTACTTGACAAGACTGCTGATATTACACGGCGTCATCATTGGATGGGCTGAACACCCTATCGCATCATGGGCCGGGACTGAACTCGTATGCATGGGCCAAGGACACACCAAGTTTTTGCGCAAGCTGCATAATGAGGTGGCTGGGCTGTCTGTTGTTCAGGTCACCCATTCACCCATGGATCACACGCTCGCGCACACATGTCTTTCCCAGCGACGTCAGCAATTGAATGTTACATGCAAAGATGTGCAGGAGGAGCAGATTGAAAAAGCACTGTTCAGCAAAAGCCGGGAGATATCACCACATGGATACATCTGGTGTTCAACTGGTCTGTGAATGTCGGGCATGAAGCACAACGGGTAAATCTGACCTAGCAACCGGCACGCACCCCGCTAGGCTGCTTTGGTGATGCCTGACGAAAAGCTAACGAAACACGGGCGGCTTGCTGGCGACGACTACAGAGTGGGTCTGCTGTCATGAACAATGACTCTCCGATATTGGTGCCTGAGGATGCCCAGGTGCTGGTAGTACAGTAATATGGATTTATGTGCCCTCGCATTCATCGACCTTTGTCTCTTCTGCATTACGTTGTTGGTCTCTTGCGTAAGTTACGACACCAACTTCTAGTACGGGATATTCTGTATGACTAGTTTACGGAGTACTATTCGCCCGCTTTATAGGTCTTCTTTATTCCTGGCTGGTGACAAGACGTTTCGCCTTCACATAGGAATGCAAAACATGGTAATAAAATCTAAAGCCGTCACTGGCGACCACAGGTGAAGGAAGGGGCCACTCGCTGATCTCAAAGCGTTAACGCGAGCGATCCCCAGGCAGCGATGGCTGTCTTGCGGACATCCGACTGACATTGCTCGGAAGCTATCGCTGAAGTTGCAGTCAGAACAACTCGTCTTTATCCGGCACCATTTCTGTCACCGGGGATTTCTTGGTACTCGGTTTGATCCGGTCACGGTCTTCTTTGGTCACTAGCCAAGAGATGACAGGCGTGCAGGTTGACGAGGGCTGATACGGCGAGTAGGCAACAGGGTTGCCGCACTCGCCCACCGGGCTAGCCGTCGAGGAAGACCCAGTGGTAATTTGCGCAGAAGGAATCATTCTACCATTCCCTTGATGCCCAAGTCCTGGCGTCTCCTGAGCTTTCAGATGAGGCAAAAGGCGGCAAAGCCAGGACTTCCTCTTGTTGTCGCCTGGCCTTGGCATACTGTCTTGGTACTGAGGCGAGGAGACGCTGACTCAGCGATGCGAGTCTGCCGGTGCGGACAGGATGACGATGGCATTGGATTCCCGTAAGGGAAGGAGAGAAGTAGCAGCACCCAAGTGACAAGACCTGGACCACAGTCGACAGGCGTTTTGGATGGGATATATGGCTTTTCTCGACATCCCACACCGAGTCAGGCGCATCGAGATGTTGCTGCTTGATGTCAGAGAGTCGTGCGAAACGTGTCGTGCGTGGGTTTGCAGTCGCGGGGTGCAGCGATGACCCAGTTGGGAAAGGCTCGCGTATCAGAATCGGCGTGCGTGAGCTGTGCCAGCTGCCAGCAGCCCATGATAAAACAAGGGCTGCCAGGCCCGTGACAGGTTCGAGATGCACATGTCGCATGAACATGTCTGCATTGTCAGGACATCGTCTTGGGGGCCAAATTGCGCGTCGGAGAGGGCGCGCCGAGAGAGAAAAGGCTTTTGACCCGCAAGTCGAACACCCAGGGCGGAGGCCCGGAAGTGTTGCGTTGTGGAGGACTTGGTTTGCAAATTGCCTGCAATTAATTTCCGCCCGGCGATTGTCCGCACTGGGTCCCGCCCCTCTTGCCCCCTCTTTCCCCCTCTTGTTTTTCTTTTTTAATTGCAGAAAGAACGATTGCCAAACAAGTCGGTTCATGCGCACTGCACGCAGCAGGCCTACTTCTTGGCTTTTCCATCACCGTTGCAATGTGCCTGCACGCTCTCACAGGAGAAAAAAAAAAAAAAGGTCTGCTTGATCGACTCTGTTTTAGGTCATAATTCAAGAGGTCATGTGCGCCAACGTCTTGCCTTTTTGCTTCCCTTTCTGTCTGCCATCCCGTAGCTGACATGGCACCACAACAGAAAGCCTCGCTCAGTGAGGCCCTGGTGTTTCGATCACGCTGTTCGTCCTATGTCCAGGCAATCGTGCATCGCATCTTTGACCCATGAGTCTGCGCTACCACTCCCGGTTTCCGGGTGTCAACTCTGCTCCTGGCCGACGTGCCGACTCCCAGAACGCTTCGGTCTCTGTCGGAGAGCAAGCAATCTTGCCGGACGTTGAACGACATGTCGGCGGCATCCTGTCACGACCTTGGCGTCTCCTTTGAACCATCTTCTTACTCGTCGATGACTCGCATTGAACGCCTGCACCGCCATAATGAAGATTTCGAAACGGTGCTCCGACGGGACATGCGCCAGCGCCTCGCCCCCTGGTCTCTCGAGGTTGCATCGTTGACCGACCAATCACTTTCTTGCGGGGTTATATGGGGGAGACCAGGGTATCCGTGATGGCAAGTCTTGGCCTGCCCTTTCGACGAGTCCGACCATCAATTGCTCTCACTGGCCAAGCATGACTGTCGAGGCTCGAGTCGTTGGGACACCCAAGTGTCTGCCGGACTCGTGCGCAACACCTGTTGCTTGGGCTCACTCTCCTCCCGACCCTGAGTAGTGGACGACTAACTGCGTTCGTGTTGTAATTTGCGCCGTATGAACACTATCGATACTGTCATGTAACCAAACATGAATGGCCTGTACTTTGATCGGCAAGATGTGTGCGGGCACGCTCATCATCTCGTTCGCAACGTTCTCTTGCAACGAAATTATCCAACTTGGATCAAGAGTGTTTGCAAAGAGCGCTCCGATCGGCCTCGCGGCGCTTCACGTGCACCTCTCGCGCTTCTACCTTGTAGCGCAAACGTCACATCAGGCATTATACCAAGAACCAAAAAGCTTGGCCTTTTCGTCATGAGGCAAGAGATACGACGTTGATGGGCAACTGAGGCGCACAGCTCGTGTGACACAGTCGTCGACGAGACCGTGAGCCGTGGGCGAGAACTTGTCGAAACGTCGCGGCTTGACGACCGTGGTATTGACGGCGTGTACGTCATTTCTCCCTTGACACCCTTCCCCTTGCCATGGACGGGGGTTCTTCAGCAGTGCGACAGAGATTAGCGGAAATAAGGCCCTTATTGCCAAGTTAGGACGGGTAGCACAATCATCCAGATTATTTCTCCGAACCGTCAAATTCTAGTTCAGTCTTTCGGCGACGAGGATACAATCTACAAGTCTGCAGGTCGTGTCGGACTAGGTCGCATACTGGCATTTACAGAAAGTCAAAATTCTCTGCGTTGTCTCGTCAAAGCTGAGCTTGACTCTTCCTTTAGGGCGAACCCCAGGATCTCATGCGCGACCAGCCATGGTTCTCGATGCAATGCTCGGCGATACTGCCTCGCCATTTCCGGTTCCGATGCCTGCAGTCAGCTTAGGAGTTGGCCTTGACGCAGCCGGTTTGTCAAATGAATGGACAGCGTCGTGCCTGTACACAAGAGTCCGGCCGGCAAATTGTCAAATCACGTATGCCATCGTCGCGCTGGCTTTGGCTTACCACAGCTGTTTTGCTGGAGGGAAAGCCCGCGAAGCATAATACACGAGACAGCCCAATATCACACTCGAAATATGGGACGGCAATGGGCATCTTAATCGATATCCTTGTCTAATCGCCTATGAAACTCGACCATGACTGCCGAAAATAACGTATAATCAATCTATTTGTAGGGTGCAGTTTCTTGTCATCTGTCATCTGTCAATAGGGCTCAACACGGCCTGGTGATATGGTGTCCCTGGTACCATGCAGAACTGTATCCAAATTTTCAAGGAAGCTTTTAATCAGCTTCAAACGGACAAAATGATTCAACAACAATCTGCATTGAAGTGAATCGGAGTTGACTGCATCAGCTCATCCCAAGATGCAACTTGCCAATCGATTCGACTCAAAGACAGCATCGAAGAAGCGCAAAGCCGTGACAGATGCTATTTCTCCAGCCAAAACGCAAAGCTCCAAGACGGCAAATACGACACGGCCTATGACCCAGACTCTCCTTGCAAGAAGGACTTGCCATGGCGTCCATAGGACCCAAACAGAGGCAGATCCAAGGCAGGCCTCTTGCCGACGTAGCGTGCACGGCTGCAGCAACGTCCGTACACTTCGGCGTTGGCGGCACGAAGCCACTGTAGCCCGCCACGGGAGTCTTGCAGAAGCATTTTCCTGGGAATCAAACAGCCTTTTGGCGTATTGGGCTTTTTTTTCCCATTCCATCTCGTCGCGTGGCCTCGTCCCGAACGGCATTGACTCGTCCGTAGACGTGGTGAAACTCGCCTCCAACGTCGCACGATGGGTGCCGCCCTCTCTCTCTCTCTCGTCTGCACTGTCTTCAGACGTGGCGCAGGCGAGAAGCGCAAGAAGGAAAGACGAGCGCAAAGACAACGGACGAGTCATTCATCTAATTGTAAAACCCGGCTTTCTTTCAGTCTCGTGTGGCTGCCGTCGAGAGGGTAAGGGGTGCTGCGCAGACGTATCATGGGTGGCTCCTGATCGGCCGAATCTTGCACGTTATGAGACGAAACCTGAAGCCAGAGAGAGCGTTTCACCCTGCCACCACAACGCACACACATTGGATGCGCAGTGCAGCAATGAGACAGTTCAGACAACTTGGCATGAAGGAACATGCCTCGAAGTTGTCTTATTTAAAGTATGTCCTGCGTCGTACCCTCGTCCTCGGAACTTCTAGTCAAGCACTATATCATCTCAACATTCTTTCCCCTTGAGCTCCTTGCCATTTCAAACCTCGCTCCAGCTTTCTTTTTTTTCTTGTTCTTCTTTCTTCTCTCTCTTCCTTTCCTTGATTTGCAGCGCTTCAGCCTCTTTAGCTCCGGTCCTTCTACAATAATTCCCAAAGCCTCTTCACTGTCATTTCAAGTCGTTTTATGTTCGTTGTCATCAGTGCTGGCACTTTGACGACAAAATGAAGTCCCAATACAGTCTCCTTCCCGCCTTCCTCTTCTCATTGGCTTCAAGTCATTGTGTAATCACCAAGGCCGTTGGCATCAACGCAGGCGAGGATCCCGCACAGGCAGAGAAGAATGGAGCGCCATTCAGCAGAGGGTTTGCCAGTAAGTGAACTCTTCTTCTCCCTTTCGCTCGATCCTTTGCCTCTTTTCTCTATAATGGACCCAAGTGGCTGACCAGACTCCTCCAGACGACCCGGATGTGCAGAAGCTCCGTGACATCTCCATCTCAAACGCAGAGGTCGCCCAGGAAGGCGCCACAGGCGAGATCTCCGAGCCTGTCCTGCAGTTCGACGCTCCCATCATGAACAAAGATGAGATCAAGAACAAGATTGTCAACAAGTGCGGCCGTACAAGCTTGCAGTTCGTCGACATGGGCTCGGGTCTCCTTGATGCCGCGACGTCAGGCAACCTCGCTCAGGTCAAGAACGGTGGCCAATTAGCCTTGACCGTCTTCCAGGTCAACCAGGACGGTGGTGGCCCATTCACAGCTTCTATGGATGTTGACGGCCAAGGCAAATTCGACAAGGTGAGAAGATTTGAGCACAGCTTTAGACTAACACACGATCAAAAAGTGCTAACACCAATGTCAGGAAATTGAAGTCGTCCAGAACGCAGACGGAGTCGGTGGACTCTCAAACGATGGAGCCAGAGACCACACAATCATCTTGCAAATGCCCGATGATTTGGGGTGCGGAGCCGGTGAGTTTTGGGTCCCTCTTTCCGATTCAATCTTGTGTGAGAAGCTGTCTGCTGACAATTTTGCAAGGTCCGGACCAGAATCAGTGTATTTTCCGTCTCGACAACGACAATTCTGCTGGAACATTCGGTGGCTGTGTCTCGGCAGCGCAGGTCGATGGCAACAAAGGCGGCAATGGAGGCAACAATGGAAAAGGAAACGGCAACGGAGACGAGAACGGCCAAGGTGAAAACCAGGGCAAGGGAGCGGCTCAGAAGAAGAAGAACAACGCTGGTGCTAAAGCTGAGAAAGCTGACGCTGCCGCCGGTGGAGATGCTGCCAAGGGCGATGCCAAGAAGGGCGCTGCCAAACAGAGGAAGAACAACAAGAGAGCGCCGGCCAAAAAGGGGAAGAAACAGGCGGCAAAGCAGGGCCAAGCGGACGAGAAGAAGAACAACAACGACGCCGACAAGGGATCAAAGCAAGAGGCAGCTGCGGCAGCTGACGATGCTGAGAAAGCCGCTGGCAAGACTGCCGACCTCACCGTGGAGCAGCAAAGGCTTCGTGGAGTCGTCAAGGCCTCTTTGGCCCAGGCTCAATCCACACTGGGCCAGAACGGCGAGAAAGGACAGAAGCTGGTTCAAGACTCGGCCGTCAGCACCAAGGATGGTGACACCATCGGCAAGGGCGGCGCCTTTGTTGCATCGGACAATGCCTCCAAGAAGGCCGGCGGCGGAGGCAATGACAATGGCAACGGCAATGACGGCCAGGCCAAAGGCAAAGCTCAGAAGCAAGGTGCCAAGAAGCAGAAGAACTAGTCGGGGGCGCATTGGTTTGGACGGGCAAGTCCCTGGACAAAGGCTATTGAGTAGCCTGCAATCACAAAGGGCGGAGTTGGGGGAGGGGAGCGAAGGGGAAAGAAAAGAAAAGCTACCCTATGGAAAGGCATTGCGACGCCCTCAAAAAGCAACCCCCGTGGCGTCTTCTTTTCTTCTAGTAACTAGTCATAATGTGCTTGGGTGCCTCAACGCAGCGGGCTTGCGATACAGATACATTGTTTGAGAATATTGAGTCATATAGTTTTGCTTCAATGGTTGGGTTGTTGGCCTTGGTGACTGGTGATGGGTGACGCTGCATATCGAGGACACCCTCCCTCCTACTTGCTTATGACATGAGCCATCCCGGTGTCTGCTCTCGCATACTCGAGTACTTTACTTTGCCCACTCCACTTCCACGATACTTTTGTTTCGTACTCGCGTTCTTATGGCACCTGATTCAGGCACCCATGTACTTGGGTGTAGTTGAAGTAAACCCTGAGGTAGGGTCATCGACCAAGTCCAGTAGAGTGAAGTCTTCACCATTCCAGCTTAGCGCAACGCATATTACTTTCCCACACGCCATTCATGAACAAGACGGCCCAGATCCTAGCGCGAACGACAACACGATTCATTAATGCAATGCCACTCCCACGGCCGCCATTCACTTGCCACGCCGCCAACGGTTCAAGTTTCAGTCATCGGCGCGCCTGGATACGCAGTCAGGTGTTTTTGGGGGGCACCTTGGTGCGTTGAGCACAAGTTGGCGTGCTGCGTTGCGTCGACCATGTTGGGCCCTATTGTGTATTCATAGTGTAGTACCTTTTTGTGCGCGGTGAGGGTTATTGACTGTGAACTGCCCATATGGTCAAGGTAATGTCGCTCACTGGACTTCTCATCGGCTCGCATTCAGTAATGAAAACAAAATAACGCCCTTTCGATGGTCATGCCCGCATTGTTTCACTGCTCGCATTCGGGAATATGGACAGCGTTGAGATCAGAGTGCTTCAGTTGATTGGCCGCATTCCGTAGGTCTACTGGGAACAAAGATCAGGTAGTGTTGCCCGCGGTACTTCCGATTGACTGTTGACTGCCGGCATCCGGTAGATATCCCAGGAAAGCATTGCCTACTTCATGGACGAGATAGCGTTGATCAGGGTGCTTCACTACTTGACACTTGACTGCCCGCATCCAGTACACATGTCGGATAAATCATTGCCTACTTCGTGCACAAGATAGTGTTGCCCGAGGTGCTTCACATTGGCTGTTCACTGCCCGCATTCAGGAATGTAGACAAAATAGCGTTGACCAGCTTTACTAATGAACTATTACCTGCCCATATCTAGTAAATAGATTAGATAAAATAGTAGCTACTTTATAGATAAGAGAGTGTTGCCCAAGGTGGCTGTTCGCTGCTCGCAATCAGGGACATAGACAAGACAGTGTCGCCCAAGGTACTTCACCAATTGACTGTCCACTGCCCGCATTCAGTAGATATAGATCAAAAGTACCGCCTCCTTCACGTATGACTACTCGCACGCACTACTATATACCAGGCGGTATTACCTACATCATACATATACTGACTCGACCTCCTGCATTCAGTAACATCAAGCATACGTAAAGTATTATGACGAGCTTCCAACCCGTGGCGTTCTGTGGGATCACAATGAAAATATCACTTGGCCACGTCGACAAGCTTTCATGCAATACCCCCGTAAACTGTGGCCAGTTCGCAAACAGCGACACTCACGCCTCATGTGGATGGCGTTGAGCTTCGTGCGAAGAACCCCAATGGGCCGCGGCTAATCTGCGTGGCCGCGGCAACGAGCGTGACGCACCGGCTTGTTAGCCAAGGTCGCTCACATGTTTCAACAACGATTGGTCGATCTTTAAAGACTTGAGACGACAGCTACTTCATAATACGCGATATCAATGACTACGGCCACTCACATGATTCAACACACACCGATTGGTCGAGCTTGAAAGACTTGAGGCTACAGCTACTTCATGTTGTGCAGCTCCCGTGATCGGGGCTTTATGTAGTGAGTCCAGTCGTAGAGTCAAGCTTTGTGCTGCCAGTGACCCTGAAAGCTGCCAGTTCACAAAACACCATGGCGGCTGTCGAGCCGCACAAGGCTGTACGTTGAGGCAGAGCCAGTCGATAGATGGCCTGCGCGACCATCGAGTCTTTGAACCCCGGGAAGCAGAAAAGCGAAATATGTTTCTTGCTTTATTAAAAAAAGACTACAAAGATCATAGATCAAAGCATAGCAAGTCGTCGACAACACCTCAAACGCCGACGGCACCCGCTCGACCTTGACGCGTGCCCAAAATCACCACGTCACTTCGCGAGCCCGCAACAGCCACGACACAATGATTCCCATCACTGGTCTGCGCACAATCGGCGCGCGACAGTGAGAAGTGATCGCGAGACGACGCAAAAGTACCTTCGCGCTGCTCGCACTTTTGTTATTTGTGTGCGGAAGATAATTGGAAAAGAACCAAAGAATAAAAAAGAGAAGGAAAGGTAAAAGATCCGCCATCTACACATTTTGGGTCGGCATTTGTGTGCTTTTGGTATCAGCCACGGCAGCGCTCTTGTGAGTCTTCAAGTATCCAAACAGTTCAAACACCAGCAGCACGGTCAACATGGCCCAGATGAAGAAGCCAAAGGCGGTCGCAGCCTGTGAGGCTTTGAAGACGCTGCAAAGAGTCGAGGAGTTGTCGCAAGTACCGGTGCCAAGATATGCCGCAAGCGCGATCGATCCCCCAAACCAGAAAATGTTGGTAAGTGCGAGCAGCGGCAGGGCGACAATGACCATGTACAAGGATGCCATGACGGCGGGAATGACGGCGAGGTAGACCAGCACGGCCCCGGTCCAGATGGTGTTGAACAGCATGAAGTTGACCGACGTTGGGCGATCGATGAATGGTCCAAATCGGCCATTGAGATTGTTCACGGCTGGCCGACATAGGTTAGATGACCACATCAGACGCGCGACAATTTGGAACAAGGGGAAAGGCAGAGCCGAGGTTGCGCATACCGAATGCCAGGAGGCCCAGCGAAATGAGGTCTAAAAGCCCGATGGCGCCAAATAAGCCGAGCTTCACGAGGGACGGAAGCTCCATGATGACAGAGGGAACAGCAAGCGTCGACGATGGTATGGGAAGGACTCCGGGAGTTATTGAAAATGGGCGGGATGCAAGTGCCGACGTCGTGTTCGATCACGACGGCTGTTGACCTGAATGAGTCGAGAAATGCGCAAACTCTCTTTATGTTGAGGAAAGTCAACGTGTTGTTGTACGGACCGGGGTGGGACGACGCGAAGAGGGTACAAAGTGCCCGGTACCGTCTCTTTATCGGAAAGAGGATGGCGACAGCTCTCAGCCCCCTTTCGATAACAATTGCATGTTTTGGATCAAGTCGACAGGCGAGCCGAAACAGGGGGGGGGGGGGGGGGACCTTGACAGGGTCCGCAGAGGAGGGGAAAGGTAGTCCAAAGGGAGCATCACGAGCCCATCTAAGCCCTTCCTTTCTTTTGGCTCGACCTATCAGCGCCGTCGGCGTGAAGAGAGGGGATGGGGGCTCAGGCGACCGCCCTGCTGCCAATGACGGCCACGTCCTCTCGGCCTCATGTCGTGCTTTTCCCAACAGCGGCAAGCGGGAAAAGAAGCTCGACGGGCCCCGAGTTTCAGCCCGGACGGCGACTCGCCAGGGTGCGGACCCGGCGTCTCGACTAATGTTTTCCTCGGAGGCCTTGGGTGACATTTTTCGGCCCCCCCCCTGCCCCTTCCCCTCCCTCTCTCTTATTAGGCCTGCCATCTCTGTCGTCGGGATACATGCCGCTCCTCAAGGCAAACACGGACAGACAGCTTCATAATGGCGGTGCACATGCGTAACTCTCGAGCAAGCTGCGTGGAAACCATGTATTCCGAACCTATGCAGTTTAAGCACCGACCTCTCCCCTTTGCCTTGGTGTAACGAGGTAGGATGAAGGAGGCAGGGTTTGTGGAAAATAATGAAGCAGCAGCTACTGAATGTATCGCCGCGCTGAGCCTGGTGTCGGTGGCGCGAGAGCTGAACTCATGTTCAGGTTGATCAGATGGGCGATGGCGTTTGGCGTGCGAGCCCTGCCACGGAACTCATCTTGCTGCTTGACAAAGGGAGGGCCACGGCGAGATGGGCGCGCCGCCACTGACGCCGGCATTGCGGGCGTGCTCTTCACAAGCTTCTGCGAGCCAAGCTTCAAGTTCGGCGAAGAATATGCAAAACGATCATAGCGTGGGATAGCCCGTCCGCCCACTCA
This sequence comes from Aschersonia sp. MBC 877, assembly GCA_030787035.1. NCBI lineage: Eukaryota > Fungi > Ascomycota > Sordariomycetes > Hypocreales > Clavicipitaceae > Aschersonia > Aschersonia sp. MBC 877. Next base: position 63,303 of record JARJUA010000454.1, on the reverse strand, counting down.
CACCTCTTGGACCATGGGAGGCTGTGCACTAACTTCGTACCGAGCACATGCCCATTGGGGTTGAGCTCTCCAGACATGATGGCGCAGGTCAAGGTTCGAGAGATGTTCAGAGCTGAGTTGGATGCTTCTCGGCGTCCCCATTTGCCATTTTGACACGGAAGGAAGAGGCAGACAGACACATTCCGGTATGGCCTGAGTACAGTCGGTCATTGGCCGGGGCCAACACGTCCCAGGTGCGTTCTCTTACTGCTCGAGAGAAGATCACAGAGGCTAATTGGGAGGGAGAGCATGAACTTTGCCAAACAAGAAAAGTCAGACAGTATAGGGCCCACTTCCTGGCGCTTTACCCCGCCCGGGCATCGAATAACTTACGTGCTGGCGGTATCATCAAGGCGCTACTTTTGCTGTGCCTGCCAGTGTTTCGGTACATGCTGCCGACACGTACCAAGTTCCGCTGACATTTCATGCGCCTCCCATTGACGCGTCTCGGAAGCAAACGAGGCCGGGAGGCAATGCGACAAATCCATCCCATTGCCATGAACGGAGAGCAACATTTCTTCAGATAACCCTGGCCGTATTTTTGTGTCGTCTCGACGAAAGAGACGGTCTTTCGTGGCGTCCGCAGTGGCGGTTCATGTGGCGGCCAAGGTGGCGATGAAGTAGGATGCGGCGCAAATCGCCGTTTCCAGACCATTCGAGAGGACAAACCAGAGACCAGTGACTAGTGACCAAGGCCAAGGCAAGAGCACTCGCTTGTCTTGATCTGTTCTTTCCTGTCTGGCTCTTTGCATTCGTAATCACTAAAGACTTTGCAGGAAGGACGTAGGGAGGCCCGCGTATAACAGATACTGTGGCGCAGAACAAGGCGTAAGCTGCCAGCTGCAAGCGTGCGGGCACACGTCATATCTCGTTGTCTAAGGCGGAGCTTTACTGCAACTACACGTGTTGACGACTCTTGGCACCAGTTGACAGCTGTTGCTTGCATGGCAGCCCTGGCAGCCCTGGCAGGTCAAGCGAGAAGCGCGAGGACCCACCAGATTCAGCCATAACTCACGTCAAGTGTGTACTTAACATAATAACAGTGGCAGCTGTCGGCGCTATGTTGCGGGAGATGCACCGATCTTGTCCAAAATCATTAAGCCCATTCGCCTGTTCAATTGACCATAAACCTGGTTTAGATTGAGAGAGATGTTGCCGTCGCCTAAGATGGATAAAATGCGGGACGCACTTACTTTCCCACGCATTCATTCCGTCGCTCGCTTGAGTGAAAAAGAGAAGGTCACCACGTCACCACCGATGGACCGCGCAACCTGGCCCGACGAAATCACCCAAATTCTCCTATTCGCTGCGTGTGATCTTCGTGCCCATAGACATTGCATCCCCCCCAATTGAATCTCATGTCTCACTTGTCAAGCGGACAAGTGCTAGGTCTATCACATAGGGACCAAATCGCTGTTCCAACATCTCATTGCTCGAGTTCTGCGGCCAAGATCGCCAGACCCCATGGCTTCCAAGGCGCTTTTCGACGGCATCCCAGCTTTTTCGCAGGAATTGCCCACAGTGCCTATGAGTACTATTTCCTTATCGGCTTTGCTGTCGCGTGACGCTGAGACCGCACAACTTCTTCTGACGTCGTGTCAGCAGCTGGGCTTTTTCTTTCTGGATCTCAACAAGGATTCGATGGGCGAAATAATGATGGGCGAAATCGATCAGCTCTTCAGAGTCTGCAGGAATCTCATGGATCTGCCCGATGGAGTCAAATGGAAACACAAGATCAATCCTCCCCACAGTTTCTTGGGGTAAGCAACAATTCCTCCATTCACTTCTTTACTTGCGCTTTTCTGTCCATCCGTCTCGGTTGACTTGTCACGACTTTGCTCACACTATGGCACGCAGCTTTAAAACTCGTGGGGGCAGCAGAACAGAGACAGGCGAGCAGGACCGTTTTGAAATGTTCAATGTCGCTCAAGACGGCCTCATGGACACCAGCCAGCTGCAGCCATTGCCTGACATCTTGCATTCGGAAATCGGCCTCCTCACTTCATTCATGAAGCACAGCCAGCTCATCATGGCCAGTATTCATCAAACACTCGCTTCGCAGCTTTCACTGCCCGAAGATGCGTTCTCGTCTTTGCAAACACCTACAAAAGCCTCGGGCACGGTTTTGAGGTTGATCAGGAGCTTCGCGAGCCCACACGTCCAAGATCAGCGCACGAGCATGATTCATCACACCGACTTTGGCACGATTACGCTCTTGGCAAACCTCGTTGGTGGATTGCAAGTACTGAATCCGGGTGGAGAGACTTCGGACGAAAGTGCTTGGCGTTGGGTTCGCCCTCAGCCAGGTCTTCTGATCGTAAACTTGGGCGATGTGATGGTGCAATGGACTGGAGGGCTATTGCGCAGCAACATTCATCGGATCAGATATCCGCCGGGCTCCCAGAAGCATTTCGATCGATATAGCATTGCTGTGGTAGGACGACCAGACCATGATGCTAGCATGAAGAGGAAGATGGGTCCTGCAAACGAGCACGAGACCGAACTGACAGCGCGGGAATGGGAGGTGAAGCGGTTTATGTCCTATGCTCATGGAAAAAAGATGGCAACGAGTCAAGGGGGGATTACACTGCAAGTTTGATGATGATGAGCCAGAACATATTTGGTACACAATCCGAGCGGTCCCATGTCTGGTAAGAAATCCCAGAAGTGGACTCTCATCGATGGGCGGGGTAGGAATCGGGTCGCAGACGGCATTGCAGTGTCTGGGATGTAAGAAGGTTTTGCCCCATGGCTACGGGATTGAGGCTTGGACGGAGTACGTCATCGCAGAAATCTTATATCAAGAGTGCCGGCAATAGTCTCGAGCATTATGCTACTGTGTGATCGACTGACGCAGCATTTAGAGACTGTTGGCTGCGATGGCTGAGATAGTATCGCATTATTTGACCACTCCTGGGCGTAGTCAAGGTGTTTGTTTATCTTCATCTTCGCCGCGAACAAGGTGTCCGCAAGCTTATCTGCCAGGGAAGCAGCAGAATGGCGGATGTAGGATGATAAATATTCGAAAACTGTTTTCCCTTTCTATTTGCGCCTGTTCCACAGCTTGTGTTGCCTTCGTCTTTGAGCCTTTCAAACTGTATGATTGCCTCAGATTGATCGGCTTCAATGTCCATCGATGGCTGTTCGCCGGATCAAACGCACTAGAGCCATCTGACCGGCAGAGCTTCTCTTCTTTATATGACAAACAGCTTCTCTTCGACCAGCAGACGTTGAAACTCCATGGTGCTCGAACCTTATCTGACGTCATGCAGACACCATCAATGGTGCCATGAGAGCCCGCTTTCGGCGGAACTCTTGGAGGCCATTTCCCTCTCTGCTGCCTGATCTAGTTCATGTATTGGGGCTCTAATAAATGGCGACCTGCAATCGACAGCAATCTCATGTTTTGTCCTGTGCCTCGGCTAAGCGCTGCCAAACAGAAAAGGGCAATGACTCAAAGTCAATCAGGCCTGACAATTCTGTGCTCATATCTTCGACTATGAGGCTGTGCGCTACGGTTCCAACTCCAAAAGCGTGAATGAAACGCCGAATACTTGCTCTTGCTTACTTAATGGCACTTGGCGCCCATGATCCAGCGTGGACAGGCGAATCATTTCTCAGCAGCAACGTGTCGGAGACGTCGACACTGATCACAGACGACGAACGCAGTATACACACGGTCACTGATTTGAAGTAACTTTGGGATCAGAATCGCTGAAGGCAAAAGCAACGGATATGCCTTTGCCGTGTATGCTCATCAGGAGCTAGCTCTTTGCTGTGAGTAGTTGGATATTCTCGAAAAGTCAGATCGATATGTGCCTCGTCATACTGTCGCCGGCCTCGGCCCGCAGATGTGAGTTTTATAGAGTTTTCCAGCCTACAAGAAGTCGGAGTCAGCTGCGAGCGCTCCCAGAAGACGCGGAGGGATGAACTCGGAATCCTTTCCTGCGGACCGAGACAAACCCGTCCGGTTGGTCGGTTAGTCTATCAGTCAAAAGGGTGCCTTTCATTGACGGTACACCTCCGTCACGGGTCCACCTTGAATTCCTTGTGAAGACTGCGCGCGATTCAGCACTTGATCGGGATTCGACCGTCGTGGCTCGGCAGATTCAGAGGCGAATACGATCTGTTGCGCTAGTCAAGGCAGCGTCAGAATTCGGGGACGTTAGGGCAGCCGCCCATCTGCCCGATTTCTGTCATCTAAGACGGGTACGATCTGCCTAGGCACTGGACAGACCTATTTCTGGGCTGGAGTTTGACTGAAGGCAGAAAATGGACACGTGAGGGCTGAGCCTGCGCCCTGCTAGCAAACATGAAACAAGTCCACACTTTTCTGTCAGGGGACGACATTGGGAGGGACAGCCTGGGTCTAGAACAAGGCTTTCAAGGGAGGCTTGTTCTCCAGGTGTCGGGGCTTTCCGATCCGTTATTATGCGTGGGTTTCTGAAAACTGTCAAAGCACTACATGCGCGGTCGGCCGTCATACACGTCCCGCCCGTGTTGACCACCATGCACAGTTCCCCACGACCCAACTCAGAGCCGAGTATGCGCATGCTATGTCGTGTTTGAGGCGCAGGTCTAGCGATGTTGAGGTCTTCTGCCTTTCTTGAGACGAGTTTCTCATGCGTCCACTTGCATTACGGCGCGAATGATCAAGGTATCGCTAGTGTTTCTGCACCACTCGTGGCCGTGAGCATGACTCGGCCTCATCGTCGCAGTGACGTTGATGCAGCACAGATCATGCCCGCTCATCTGATGACGAGCAGCAGGTTCGGCCGCACCTTGGATCAGCACCGTGGCGTGAACGGATGCCACCGAAAATCCCACAGCGCCTGAGACGTGCTGGCGATCAATCAGAGCATACGACCGACGTGACCTTGCGTCGCCAGAGTCGAACACTCGGTCGTGCGCAAAGCGAGTAGTGACTTCAGCTGTATACATCGCCGTGGTAGTACGTCATGTACGCGCCAGAGGTCGTGCGCACAACACAACTGGCACTTCACGGCCAGACTGATCGAAGGTCTACTACTCATGGCTATGTTGAAGTCTCGTAGCGGGACAATGCGTCATAGGCTATGCCCGCTGACATGCCGACAAGTTTCATGCGTTGTGGATCAACACCGTAGTATGGCCGAGTGTCGCTGAAGATTCGACAACATAATCGACGTATCAGCAGGATAAAACAACATCAGAAAATGCAATCAAGCGCTGAATATCGAGTATCAGAGCGTGAAGAGCATTTCCAAATTGACGGCGCATGAGGGTCCTAGTCACAGCTATAGTCGAGCCAGCAGCGATATTGCACTCCTATCTTTCTCATCATAATTGCGTCTGGGACTCATATGTCTGGGACGGTGGCAAAGGTCGCCTTCGACCTGGCCAAATCAGTGCATTGGGCAGCACGCGCGAGATTTTAACTGACACCAGTCGATCGAGCCGCCCCTGGGCTCAACTTTGCGCTGCATGTCCTCGCATTGTATCGATAGGAAAAAAAAAAAGCAAAGCGCCTTCGACCTGCTTCCATTGTTCTGATAAGGAATACATAAGTGCTGCATATCGTCAATACGTATTATTTAAAGGCCGTCATGTCCCCAGATGAAAAGCAGAGCTATTATCAAGCACATTTGAGGAGCAAATCTCCAGTCTCGCATACTTCTTCAGCCGCAAAGAGCACATTTACTATTTCTTCTGTCAAGAAAATCCTTCGAATATGAAGTTCATCAGCCAAGCTATCGTGGCCATAGTTGCCTTCAGCTCCGTTTTGAATGCGGCACCCACCGAGTCTGGTTCTGGTCTTGGTTCGTTTTGCTGCAAATGGCCCGAGTCGCCACCGATAGCTTTGATTAACCTTTATTGCAGAGAAGGAAGACTTATTCGAAGATGGCAATGATCTCAAGGCAGATGTCCGCCCTCAAAAACCCAAGCCAGGGCGTGCCGGCAACGGGGGGCCGCCAGGGGGCTGGGAGGCCTGGAAGTTGGCCAAGGACAAGGAGGCCAAGGACAAGGAGGCCAAGAAGCCCTAGGAGGCGTCCGAGGAGGAGGAGGCCTAGATGAAGATGGCGGGCAAAAAAGGAGCAGGGGGGCGGTAAGCTCGTCATTTTCGATCAGGAAAAACCTCTACTCGGGGGATGCCAGAATTGAGGATTCGCATCCAAGAAACATCGTCTATAGTCTGCCGGAGCACCACCAGCCGCGATAAAAGAAAAGTGATCTTCATAGCATTTAATAAAGAAAAGTACGCTGCGTGTCATAGGAGCTACATGGCATGATAGATCATGAACACCTCTGTCTGACCTTGCATCATGGGCTTACGTTTGTCAATAACGCAAAAGACGGTCAATTGCTTATCATTGCCATAGGCAGGTACCTGGTCACCTTGTCTGACTGAGACAACGTGATGTCGGCGCTGTTTGCTGTATTGTTGTTTTGTCTGGCGTGATTGCTTCATTTCTCAGCTGAAAAAGAACATCCGTTGCCTCTTTTTTTTTCTTTTGCAAGCTATGCCAAATAGAGATATAAGAAGATGGCAAAAGGAGGGTGGTTGACTTCTGACCGGTGTGCAAATCACAGTGTCAGGGGCAACAGGGAGAGTTCTTGATCAAAAGACCAAGCGCCGAGACAATTCGAGTCGAGATAATCGTACCAAATCCAAAAGACCAGGAAGATGAAGAGAACGCAGCGATCCAGGAAGACCACGAGGGTCAGAGGATACCACGTCTATGGAAATCTAGGAGGAACACGGCCAAGGAGAAAAGCAGTTGAGTCAAAAAGGTCAGAAAAGACAAAGTCATCACGATTCGTGAATGCCGCCAGTCACCGGCCATGCATGATCAGGAAGGCTAGTAAGGGACGCCGTGTTACTGCGCTGAAGAGCAACAACTCACTTCAGGGACCAGCCGATGACCCGGCAAGCAGTCAAGCCGAACAGGCCACAAGCGCAACAAGTCACAGCCCAACTTTCCCCCCTTCCTGGCACGACAGTGCGACAGCGCATACAACATATTCTCGGTGGCGGCAGTGCCTGTAACAGGTTCGACACGTGTTGCGCAAGCTGTGCCGGTGTCAGACCTCAGGTACATCAGAGGACATCAGAGCATCGGCCCACGTGAATGATGTGCGTCCCGCGTCTCGAGACGTTTCGATCTTTCAAGGCTTTGTGACATCTGCCCTCTGGGGCCGTGAAATGGATGACCCGACGCTTGTCATGTCACAGCTTTCGGCGAATTTCATGACTCTATTGGTCAATCATTGCATCCGTTCGTCGAGTCGAGGTCACACACTTCTGGCAGTCCATGCGTGAGCTACACTCACTTGCACAGCAGACGCACATGTCATTTTCCTGGTAAACATCGAAAATTCGTCCAAGTCCGCTCCCACCTGCCAACTTGCCATTCGGTCCTGCGACAGGTCGTGAGTGTGACAATGGTGGAGCGACAAAAGAAAGCCAAGATTGAATGATCAGGCCGCAGCCTGTCGAGTCGAGAGAGAGGGGGTCATCCAAGGTGGTGCCTGACATGTGAGGCCTGCAGAGCGGACCAATCAAAGTCTCGCATCTTGCAGCAGCGGAGTCTCGATGATACCCGAGTCAACGGCCCCGCCCTTTAGCCTCCTCTCTCCCCGTCTTCTTATCCTTCTTTTTCTTCTTCTTTTCCTTTTCAGGAATGACAGACAATCTTTTTTTGGTGCTAGCCGCGCGAAGCGAGACTATCATGACCGGTGGCAGACCAAAAAAGAGCCCGTCACTCAAAGTGTTTGTCGCATTAAAACAGAAGAGAGGGGCAAAAAAGCGTTCTACCGCCTTCGTTCCGACATGCGCGTGGAGCGCGCGAGTCTTGCGAAACGTAACTCCGTGATGCGCATAGTCGAGGTGGATGCCGCCGCTGACAGGAACTGAACGCTTCAACAAGTCAATCATGGCGCAATCCCGTCTTCAGCGAACAGCCCGGGCTCGGCCCTTTCAACCTGATGGGCCCGGAGCGCCACCGTCTCAGAATAATCACGATTGGCCGCTCCATTTGTTCGTGGAAGCGTTTACGCCAAACGCGCTGCCATGCACCAAGTGATGGGCGTTTATGCCGACCGTTGCCGAGAGTCATGCGTCTCGTGGGCCGCCGGTTCCGGATAGACACCACCGTCAGTCAGTCGTAGTGGGATAGGCTGAGCCGGTTTTGCGTAAGCAGTGAAGAGAGAGGCGAGCTTGACTATGTACATCGAGGGCATGATGGTGGTGCCTATTCGAAACGTGCACACTATACATAGCTTCGTTCACATGGGGGACCTTGTTCGTCTGCTTCCATGCGTACCATTGATGGATAATACAAAATGGTCATGAAAGCCCCCCAAGAATTCAGGTCGTAAGAGAAATTGCCATCTTGTCATTCTATAACACTCCACCTCGTAAAGGTTTTCTTGCCGTCGCATTCCTGCCTTTTTGTGCAGAACAGCATAAAATGAAAGTCACCAACCAGGCCATCGTGGCCGCCGTTGCCTTGGGCTCTGTCGCGAATGCAGCACCACAACTAGGGGGGGACAGTAAGTCACCTTGACATAACGAACACGAAAGCTGGCAACCTGGGTTCTAACGCAATTCAAGCCAATGGCATCATAGGTCCTATAGGAGGACCAAGGCCTGGACGAATCCCAGGAGCTACAAAGCCTCCGCTTCAGAAACCACCTTCTTCACCGATCCAAACACCCTCTTCACCGATCCAGCCAGGTTCGAAGCTGCCGCCACCAAACACTTTAAACCCAGGAGAAACAATTCCCGATCCTAATCTCAAAGGCGCCAATGGTTTCAAATCTCCCCCGTCGCGAAAAGCGGGAAGTCTTCGAAAGGCATCACCCAAAGCTTAGGAAAGAGAAAGGGAATATCTACGTAAACAGACACATACACAGACTACTAGAGTGTACATTTGACACGGTTATGACCATCACGGGCATAGCATCAGCAGCCCAGCATATACAGTATATCAAGATGAGGGGATGATTAACCCACTAAGCAAGAAGAAAAGATGTGATATGGGTCATTCTCGATCCCTAGTTGTTATCTAGTGCCTACGACTACCTACTTTGCTACCATGTTGCCTTCCAAGCATCAGACCTTTTCATCAAGCAAGCCCAGATATGGGTCCCAGCCATGCACACTGCTAGACTACCGGGATTCAGCTGCACCAAGCCCCAGTTACAAGATCTGACGTGATACCGCCATTAATAATCCAATAGCCGACAAGACATGCAGCCGAGAAACTGGCGCACAACCGCTTATCCCGCTTTGACGGGCCAGGCCATTCTGTTTCGGGCTCGAAAACCGCGCCCACAGGCATGATCATGCCCCCCTTCAAGTCGCAGGCATGGCCATCCCATCTGACACAACTGTCCATCAATCACATGGCCTCCCCACGCCACATCCATGGCTATCCCGTCCAGATACCATGCTCATCATGTAGCTAGCACTGTTTCAAATAATCTGACGTGAGAAACCATCTAAAACATACTCAAATGGCGGCGCATATCCCATGTTTCCCTCCCCCTCACACGTCGAGATCCCGCGCTGAACCCCAGGCAGCAAAAGACGCTGCCGACCGCATCACTCACCAGCACATCCTGAAACATGTCCAAGATCCTGACCGTCTTGGGCGCCACGTACGTCCCTTCCACTGCACGGCTGAAGTGGGATGGCTGTATCCGACACGTTTGACCTCCCCAGGGTATTCTGGAGCGACAGCTCTCCCCCCTTTTCTTTCGGAGAAGCAAGACAAGGCCTCGTTGTGGGCTGTGCCCTAGGGTTGTGCACTTCCCGCTGCTGGAGATGGTTCTGCTTTTCAGGACCCAAGTGCTGATGCGAAGTCGAGCCTGGAGCTTTTGGGGCAGGACAAGCCGATCATCTGAGGAGAATTCTTGCGAGGCAAAGAGAAAAGGGGCAAGTTGAATGCTCTTGTGGCGCTGATACCTGGAGGGGCAATTTGCAGGTGTACTGTATGTTTGCGTGTCCGGTTGGTTCATCCACGATTAATGTTACAGGTGGACTTGCATGTTGGCGAATCCGTTTCGAGTACGTTAATGGAACTGGAAGCGTGGGAAAGCAATCTTGCAGGTAGGCTTGCATGTTCACGCGTCTGGTCTGGAGGTGTCAACAAAATCGAAAGCGTTTGGAGACCATCTTCGTCGGTGTACGTGTTAGAAAGGGCAAAGCCAGCATGTTCGGCAGCAGCGGGATGTCAAAGCCGTAGTTATTTCTATTCCCACGCTCGGGTATTGTCATGAGATGAGGGACCGTGGGCAAAGTAATTGCAGGAGCCATTGGCATCATCTTACTTGTCAACTATAGCAGAAGCAGGAGTAGCAGCAAGAGTCAACGCAGTAAATATCTGTGAAACTGCGTTGTCTACTCAGCGAGCTCAATAAGGAGAAACCATCCAACATATTTATGCCAGAGTACTTACCTAATTCTAGGACAATTGACCAAACGACAATCGAAGTAGGAACACCAAGGGAGCAGCGTCCGGGAACCAAATTCGGCTTCCTCTGGCTGATTTAAAGCAGATGCAGTAGCAGCACAGTCAGTGCTCCCAATAGTCGTTATGCTTCTGCATAAACACGTGAACGAGGCTGGCCACAGTTCATTGTATGCCTGCTCCAACAAATGGTTTTATTGCCGCCGTAAACCAAAAGTGGCTTGTCATGAACTCATGGAGATGGAAACAAGTGGGAAACGCAATGACAGGCACCAGCGGTTTCAGCGTCACCTGGGAAACAAAAACACGCAACAGCAGGAGAAAACAGACTGAATGGTGCTGATGCCTTTTTCTCACTTGGTCGGCTTGACTGGCGTCACAAAAATACGATCAGCAGGAGAAGTGCAACCATAGGAGCCGGCATTGGTGGCGTCTTCTGGATGCCGAAACAGAAACAAAGTAGCGGCAACAAGACTCATCATGCATAGTCTTTGCCGCTACATAGATGGCAGAAGCGAGGACGATAAAGCAAGTAGATGCTGTAAGCACTCATCCCTTGCATATATGACTGACTTACATTGAGTGACATTCGAGCAACGGGAAGAGCTTGAAGTAGAATCATCGTTTCTCGCGCGTGTCACTCGATGACTCGAGCAGAAAAGGGTGCACTAGACACAACCCAGCTGCGGGTGGCTGAGCCGCGTAGTCTTCTCAATTGATGCCCTGGGATGAACGTACATGACTAGCAGCAATCATACAGGAACCATCGTTTCTGGCCTCATCTGGTCGGGCACTTTCAGCAGAAAATGGAGCCCCAGCCACACCTAATGCTAGATGTGCGCATGTTACGTGGTCTACTCACCCACCTACTCCGTCGTCGTGCCATCTAGGAAAAAAACGATCTCGAGATGATCGTTCGCGGCATCACCCATCTAATTGAAGGTACGTGTATCGCAACACCAAGCAGGCTCAATGCCGTAGGTTCATCTTGTCGCATCATGATTCATGACTGAAGCCACCCGAGCGGCGGGCACACCAAACTCAAAAGTATGCCCGGAAGCCGGCCGTTGTTATCGGTACGAAATGGCCCATGTCCAGCCAGGGTAAAACGCTCCAATACGCAAGGTCATTAGCATTGTGAGTGGACTATGCAATTGTGAAATTGCGGATGGCTGAGCAACACGAGCAGCGGGAACATCAGCGCGGAAGTCGACCTTTCATGTCAGTACGAGATGGTCCGAGTCCAGCCAAGATACAGGCCCCAATCCGCAAGGTCATGTCTGCGTTGTCTACCCGCACTCCAGCAACACGAGCAGCAAGAGGCCCAATTTCAAATCCCAGCGTCTACACCGGCTCGAGACGATCCTACCCAGCCAGAACGGACTCACTGGCACAGTACGGAGTAGATGCCGTGCATGCAAATCGCATAGTCTACTCATCTAGAGGTAGCAGGAAACAGTCTCAACCGCCATCTCCCGATGACCACAGCCGCCCTTGACACCAACACTCTCATCGAAGCCACGCGAGCCAGTGCGTATCGCATGTCTGCATGCCAATGAGGACATGTATTCGGCAGGACGTACTCACGGTTCGCCACTCACTTGACGTCAGTTTGCCAACTGCAGCAGTCAATAACGTGTGCCATCATGATCCATTGGCGCCGGCGCTCGTCGCAGCGCGCGACTGGCGTACAGTATTGAGGCTAAATGCCATTCAACTATCGATTGCCCTCGCGTCCCCTGATCGTCATCAAGCCCGCGAGCCGTACAATCCACAATCATCTCCGTCATGAAGGCCAGGGGGTCATCGGGCCACCACCATCCCCCGAAAGCGCCCCCAGCCAGTCAGCTCAGTCCCGAATCGAAGCATCGTCCAAACGCCCATACACCTCAGCTAAGCGATGAAACAAATACCTCCTGCCGTAGCGCGATAAAGGGGCCAAAATACCCGCAAGGCGCACAATTGAGCGCGTCACGCAGGCTTACGGCCCCCAAATCCTCCCGAAGCGTGAGCTGACGACAAGAACGAGAACGAGGAGCCTCCCCGCTCCGGAAGTAATGATCAAAAACGATATATACGCCCTCATCCCTCCCACGTCGATTATAATCCCTCATCGACCTCACAAGTACGATGCAGACCACCATAGAAGTCCCCGTTAGGGCACACACCCTGTCCAAACGCTGGCCCATCTCGGCCTTTTTGCTGACCCTCGTCTTCGTGGCTGCGGGCGCGGGCCTCATCGGAGGGTGGTACTGCAGTTTCCGGACCGGCAACGGCCGCGATGAGCTGTACTACGCTGCGGCGGCGTGTTTCGCCACAGCAGTCCTGTGCAAATTTGTGGGATGGGTGCTCGTGGTGCTCTACTGCCTGAGGAGGGCCAAGAAGCGCCGCTGTCGACGGAATGTGTATGCTTCGGAGACGAGCTACTTGCCGGGGAAGGAGGCGGGAGCAGCAGCAGTGGGCGAGGCGGAGATGCGGTGATGCGCCGCGCGGCGCTGCGGCGGCTTTCGGCGTGCTTTTCGACGTTTGTTGACCATTGTCTTGTCGCTCACGCGGTACCTTGATGTGTTTGGCCTCGACCGATTCCGCGGCCTTTTCAACGCCGAGTACCTTCACCCACGCGATACCCTCTGGCGATGCCGCCCTGGCCCTCTTCCACCAACGTGCTCGCTTCGGCATCGAAATCGGTGCCCAACCCCTGCCACGTCCTGCTGGAGCGGAGGAACTCGGCGCCGGGGCTTAGCACGCCGTTGATACTGGCCATTTCGCCTGCGCTGCGAGCTGCGATGGCCGTGGTGGTCTTGCTGCTGCGGACCGCCAGGTTCATGGGCCGACTGTGTCCGACGAGTTTGCCTGTCCGGAGGTCGAATTGCGGAGGGAGAGACTCCTCCTCGTCTTCGTCCTCGTCGGTTCCTGCTGCCACCTGCTGCTTCGACTTCTTCAATCCTCCTCCCGTCTCGGTTGGGGTGGCCGCCTCCAGCTTCAGCTTCTCCAGTCCCGCCCACCAGTCAACGCCCCAAACTCTTTCCTCCTCGCTCAGCAGCGCCACTTCCATCTCGTACGGCGTAACCACCGGCCGCCAATACGCGCCATCGTCCTCGACCAGTCCGCTCTCCCAGCACCCTACGACGACCCAGCCCTCAATCTCGGCGAAGTTGGCCAACTTGGCCGGGTTCAGCTTGCCCACCACGACCGTGTAACTCTTCTTGCTCGCGGCAGATATCTTGGCGCGCAGCACCTCGATCGACGCTAGGTAGTTGGAGACGGAAAGCGTGTTGACCAGGATGCCGACCACGCCGGCGGCCGCGAGTGACAGGACGCGCGCGTACCGCCGCCGCAAGAGGCCCGCGGCGCGAAGGGACGGGTTCTCGACAGCGTGCTCGCCCGTGGACGTGGAGAGGACACGCAGCGACGCGAAGCGCGTATGCAGGACGAGGAGGAGAGCCGTCGGCGGATCCGAAATGTGAAACAGCGCATACTCTTTGGTCTCTGGCACGTGGGGGACGATCCTCCTGTTGGGGATGACGGCATCGGGGTTCTTCTCCACGACCGTCCCTCTCACGTGTGTGTATCCCAGGTCTTTCAAATGCTCAACCACCCCATCAACGTGCTCCTGGTACGTCACGTCTGCCATCACCACGACCCTGGCGTCCAGGTCGGGGAACTCAGCCCTGAACTTGTCCACCACGTCGACGGCCAGACCGTGAGAGGTGTACACGTGCACGACGGGCACTCGACTCGTTGTGCTCAGACAGGTACGTCCATAGTGAACCACGACGTCGCAGTCGGCGTGTTCGGCGGCCACCTCATCGACGCAGCACGCGCTGTAGCTCGTGTCGGCGAGGATGTGAATTCGCCACGCCGGAGCGCCGGAGCCGAGTTGCGCCTCGAGAAGCTGCACCACGCGCGGCGCATCGACGAGCATGTGGTCGGGGAACTGAAGGGCTATCGTTTTCCAGCCCCCGGCGAGGATCTCGTCTTTGGTGCGCTCAATTTCATACATCGACTCGAGTTCGGCATCTTGCAGGGTCGAGACGAGGATTGATCCTGCGGCGGGAGCTTCCACGACTTGATCGGCTGGCGTCGAGAGGACAGGTGGGTGGTTGAGCATAGAGCTCATGTCGCGAGGTACAAAACGAGCGTGGGTGGTGAATTCATCAATCGATTCGCACGCCTCGTGCCGGCCGGGGTGCAGAGTAAGGAAAAGTACGTTTGGGGTTGGCAGTGTGAACTTGGTGGTCGTGGAGGTCCGCGTCGGAAAGCTGTCTGATCATCTTTTTATTTTATTCTTGAGCCTCTTACACAAAGTACCAGACTCAAGTATCCACCCTACCCTGCACGCCCCCACCGAGCCCTAGTGTCGCGTTGCATCACATAAGCGGGTACGGTACTAATTGAGATCCATAATCTATCATTGATATCTACGGCCGAAATCGCTGTTTTTATAGTCGTAGCTTTGGGTTGCCTTGTGCGGTGCTCGGATTCCTCGTAATTACGAAGTCCTTGAAACCCTAATGTGGCGCGCTCGGGCTCGTAGCCTGCATCAGCCGCGTCTCACGCGTTGTGCGCTTTGATGCCCCTGATTGAACGCTCGGGGATCGGCCCCTCTAGGCATCCACTGCTATATCTCAGGCATCCACTGCGACACCTAGATACAGTAGCGGGGCGAAACCCCCATGCCCTCGTCCTCTATACTCCGAAAAATAGGTACTCAAGTAATCATGTACATTAAGTGGTCGCAAGTTTTCGACAATCAAAAGGTCACTATTTGTATTCTACGTTCTTCAAGTACCCTATACCCGTACATGCACGTGCACAAGCAATTTGTCTCGCTGACTTGAACCCATATACCGCTGTGCCACCTTCTGTTCGACAATTGCCTGTTTGGCAGTTGGCTTCATCGCCGTCACACGTGATAGCCGTCGTCACAGTCACCATAAAAGGTCATCTTACTTCTTGTCAGGTCTGACAACTTCTTTTTATTACCCCTAGTAAGTTTCCCCAATATCCAAGCCTTGCATGCATACGCCCCTACAACCCCGGGCTTTCCTCATGCGTATCCGTTGCTTCTGACCCAGGCCGCAACGTCTTCCCTGTCGCGGTCCAGCCACGAAATCTTGGATCGCACCCCATCCAGACTCTGGTTGAGCGACTGGTCGAAGCCTTTTGTGTTCTTGTCCGCAAAGAACTTTTCCACCTTTCCCAGCTGTTCATGAGTCGCGAGACCCGATGTCATGATGCTGACCATGGTGCCCAGCATAGACAGAGCCGGAGGCAGCTTCTTGTAGATCAGGTCCCAATTGCTCACCATGTACTCGTACATGGCGATGACGCCCTCGGGATGTGTCCGCAAAGCAATGACGGGTAAGTAGATATCTTGATCCTTGACGTCGGGTCCGAACAATAGGCCAAGAGTTCGCTTGATGAGCTCCGGCTGCTTCGCACGCCCAAGAGTGCGCAAGCATGTGTTGCGTTCGTCGCCATTACTGGATGTGTGGTAAAGATCCAAAATCTTATCATACTGATTTACCGAGTAACCGAGTCAGTAATTCATCAACATCACCCGCATCTCATGTAGCGTCTGTTGGCATGACTCACCTCTTCTGTCCCTCCGTACTTGAGCGCAATACTCAATACGCTGCGGCGGATGTTGGGATGCACGGCGCTCTTGTCGCCGGACATGAATTTCTGAAACATGTCCTTGGAGGCACTGATTATCTCTTCGTCTCCACTCAAGCCAGCTCCCTCGAACAGCATGGCCTTGAACTGTTGCTCAACGTGACCATCCTTGTCAGAAAATTGCCAGCCGAGTTCGTGAGCTTTGGGGCTGACTAGTTCACGTTGGAATGCTTTCAGCCCCTTCTTGACGGCCTCGTCTTCAAAGATCCAGGCATTCTCAATAGCGCCGGTTCGAGTTAAAATCTCCGTCCATACCACAAACTCATTTTCGGAATCGAGGCCCTTGAGCAGGTTGAGCACTCCGGAGGTCTTCTGATACCCGGAAGTGGCCAATGCGCCGGCATCGGCAATCAAGCCGGCGCGATCTTCTGTAGTCAACAAGCCCCCTTTCGCCGCCGCCCCGAGCTTTTCCAGTCGCGCGGGAGAGTACGAGGTCCTGAATATTCCCGTATGGTTGGCGTTGAGTTTGAAGAAGTCGAGGCTGGGCAGTTTGAAGTCCTTCTCCCGCTCCTTCAGCGCGACTTCCTCGTCCACTCCATCTCTTGTGCGAAGACCAAGGAATACGGGAAATAAAACCTGGTCTTCTTCAGGTTTAACATCACCAGTCCTCAAAAATCGGTTTTGCTTAACGTGAATAGAGTTGCTTTCGTCGTCTTCCGTCACCGTCAGGACGGGGTAGCCGACTTTCTTGGTCCAGGCAGTCATGATGTCCTGTACAGGTTTGCCGCTGACAGCACTCAGAGAATCCCAGAGATGCTCTGTCTTAGTGTTGCCGTAGGCATGTTTTTTCAGATACTGCCGAACGCCCTCCAGAAAGACGTCCTCCCCCAGATAGGTCGACACCATGCGCAGGACGCAGGAGCCCTTGGAATATGAGATGGCGTCGAAAATTTGGTTGATCTCATCGGCTCGCTTTACTGGAACTTCGATCGGGTGAGAGCTGCGGAGGGAGTCTAGCGACAAGGCCGAGGCCAGGTTGTCGGTGACATAGTTTTCCCACACCTTCCACTCCGGGTAGAATATGTTGGCAGAATACTACCAAGTTTCACGTCAGCAAGCAAACCCTCACCGCTGGCCGACTGCCTACGGGCACCAAACTCACCCAAGACGTCCAGGTCGCAAAGCCCTCATTCAACCAGAGACCTTCCCACCAATCCATGGTGACAAGATTGCCGAACCACTGGTGTGCCAGTTCATGCTGGACGACTTCTGCGACTCGCTCCTTGGTCGCCGCACCACTGGTCTTTTCGTCGAGGAGGAGGTCGACGACGCGATAGGTCACGAGGCCCCAATTCTCCATGGCGCCCTGCGCAAAGTCGGGAATGGCCACCTGGTCCATCTTCGGCAGGGGAAAATCGATTCCAAAGACCTTCTCGTAGAATTCGAGCGTCCTGACAGCCAGGTTGAGGGAGAATCGGCCGTGTTCTATGTCCTGACCAGGTGGTGCGTACACCCGAACAGGAACGCGGAAGTCTTTGCTCTCGACGTAATTAAGCTCGCCGACAATGAACGCGACCAGGTACGAAGACATGAGAGGAGAAGTGTTGAAATGGACAGCCTTCTTTGACGTTCCACTGATTGCCGAGTAGACTTCCGTCTCGCTGGCGACGTCCATGTTGCTCAGGCAAGTCAAGTGCTTGTCGGCGATGAGGGTTACAGTAAACTTGGCCTTGAGGGCAGGTTCGTCGAAACAGGGAAAGGCTCGGCGGCAGTCGGTGGGTTCCATCTGGGTGCAGGCCAAGATGCCCTCGCTGCCATCATCTTTCTTGTACGTTGATCGATAAAAGCCGGCCATCTTGTCGTTCAGCTGACCAGTGAACTTGATCTCAAGCTGAGCTGGGGAGCCTTCGGAGAGAGTGCCGTCAAACTTGAATTTGCTGACTTGAGTGGACTCGTCGTAGGAATGCGTTGGCGCCGAGTTGCTGTAGAAGGGCACAGGTCAGTCGGCCGAGGCACGAAGCAGAGCACGGGAGCTCAAGCGGAAGAGAAGACACGTAGACGCACCCGATGGTCTGGCCGCCAGCATAAACCTTTGAGCTGTGTATTTCGAGCTCATGAGTGTGTAACGAGATGGAACCAGACTCTTCAACAACATCCAGGTCAATAATGACAGTGCCGTCAAATGTCAGCTTCTGGAAGTCGGGTTCCAGTGTGACATGATAGTGACGGGGAACGACATTGGCCGGCAGCAACTCGCGACCGCTGTCAGTCCCGGGACCACCACCGCCGCCTGTCAGCTCGATGCCAGCCTGAGCTCTACACATTTTATCGGATTGTCGTCGATACGAACAGTAGCGGAGCGGGGGATCACGTCTTGAAATGGATCTGGAGACGAGTCGTGGGCGGTCAGCAGCTGGTTGAGTAATCGAGCGAGAGCAAGGTCGAGATGCGACGGCGGCGAGAGCAAAATTTTGCTGGGCAGCGTTGGCACCAATGCTGCAGAACAAGACGTGTTTGGTTAGTGGATTTCGTGGCAAGTCCCATTCGCAATTCGCAAAAAGGACCAGACGTGGTGGAAATGAAAGCTGGCTGGTTCCTGTCTCGCAAGCGTGAAGGATCATTGATTGGCAGAGGGTGGAGTGGGGCGGGAGATCCGATTTGGCTTCTTTTCAGGTGGCGGGGGATTCAAAATGAGGGGTAGCAGTAGCAGCAGCAGCAGCAGCAGCCATGGCGTCAATGGATCCGACGACGGGCCTTGCTATTGACTAAGACGCAGAATAAGGTACGGGTCAGACAATCCAATAGTATTACTATTTTACTTACTACCCGAGAAAAGAGGCCAAAAGAGCCACACGGAGCAAGCTCATCGTCCACAGCATCGCACAGCCCTCGTTGCTCGTGAGACAGGACTGACAACCAGCCAGCTCCGGGCAGGCGAGCCGACAGATTCGAGGGGAGCGGGAGGGAAGAGTGGTTATGCGGTAATAGTCGGGAGAGGAACCATGGTACACATGTGCATCTGAGGAGAGGGAGGGGGGGTTCGGAGGCTGCTCGTCATGCAGCCGCATGTGTGACTTGGCGAGGATGAGACAAACTTGTCAAAGCTCAACCTCCACGGCAACGGCAAAGGATCGACCACATCAGAGATTGCGATTGTGAACTCGAGACAGCTTGAGCGAAAGCCTAGGCCAAATGGCATAGCTGGAAAGATGGTTGACGGACACAATAAGGCAAAGTAGGAACAAAAGAGGGCTCTCGCACATACCTATAGAATCGGATCTGAGCGCCGGGGTCGCGTCGAATCAGCTGCGGCGACCCTGTGCCTCCACGATGCGGCACATTCTGGAGTTGCGATGTGGTGAAGGCGGGTCGTGCGGATATCGAATAATGCCGCGTGGCGGTGACTGCTCGTTGGAAGCAGACGACCCTGAATCGTGACGTCGACATGTTGGCCGCACGGTGACGCGAGAGCGCAAACGGTCAGCGTGACGGGGGATGTCTAGCCACGCGGGCTCGAGGCGGTGAGTAGAGGAGCAGTCGGGCGTGGTGGAGCGATGAATGAAGCTGCCGAAAATCCTGCATCATGTCCAGTCAGCCGAATCCGCTCATCATCTGTTCCGAACTGCGTCGAGTCTCACCGAAAATTGCCTCGTTCTCAATCATCAGCTCAGTCCATGGACAAATTGCAAGCCACATCACGCCAGGGACCCTAAATGAACAAGATCAGACCAGCGTCAGGTCGGTGCCATAGACATCTCCGTCAAGGTTGATGATCATGCGTCTCCGTAATGCGGCATGTTTCAATCCTCGAGCCCGAGATGTGGATCCGATCTTGCCAGCCGACGGCAATGATTGGCTTGTACAAATCCCCTTGCGGGCGGCACCTGCCGTGAGGTGCGTTGACTGCTTGCTTCCCTGCACATACTAAACAAATACTGAACTGAGTAAGGTAAGTAAAGTGCCTGCCTTACTTCAGCTAATACATGTA
The DNA here is from genome assembly GCA_030787035.1 of Aschersonia sp. MBC 877. Taxonomy (NCBI): domain Eukaryota; kingdom Fungi; phylum Ascomycota; class Sordariomycetes; order Hypocreales; family Clavicipitaceae; genus Aschersonia; species Aschersonia sp. MBC 877. The sequence goes on along the minus strand of JARJUA010000454.1, from coordinate 43,203 downwards.
CTGATTGATCCATCGGATCCAAAGCCAAACAGCGCAATGGATCAATGATTCAGTCATCACTTGAGACGACTAGAGCCTGCAACATGCTCATATTACGAGTCGAACCATACTTTTCTTCTGCGCATTTCACCGATTGCCACCCGAGCTGACCCTCCACACGTCGACCACCTCTCTGCCAGGGGCGTGCACCCGTCTTTGCGTCGCGTTTGCAGCTTCACCTTGCCTGATCACACAGACAGAGGAGCAGCACAGCACACTCCAGCCATTTGATTCCCATATGCCTTGTTTTCAAGGCTGGCTCTAAGCGTTGAACTTGCCAGTTGGTCCCACACCGTCGGCCTCCATCCCCAAAGGTGCTCCTCATCATTCACACCTCTGCGCAGTAATCGCTATCTTCCGACGTCTTGTTGCCCTTGCACTCTTGACATCTGGTCTGAAATACCACGTCATGGTACTTGTTTCCAGTACAGTAGAAGAGCGATGGCAAGAGAATGTTCGGGTAATGAGGCTGGTCCGCCCGCCTGAGGCCATTTTCAACATGGTGCTTATCGAAACCTGCCAATCCGAGTCAGTGGTCAATGGTCTTATCCGACCTCTTCTCTGGTGATAACTTTCCTTCCTCGGTAGGCAAGAAAGACACGTTCGAGACTTGCCTAAAGCGATCAATGTCTCTCCACAGTAGTGACGGCCCGGTTTGCACCAGTCTCCCCCGGAGACAGGCAGCGTACAACCACTGAGAGCGAGAAGGAACATGATGGAAAACGCCATGGTCGCGCAGCAGGGATTCAGAGGCTCTACTGGGTACAATTATTACGCGATTGACCTCGAAGATTGTGCTTCGACCTGCAAAGAGTCAACGAGGTGAATGCGTCATTTCCTCCAATTATGGGGAGAAGAGGACAAGGCTCAATGGCAGAAAACCTCCTCAACAGACAGGGAAATCTCTCTCAACAGACTGACGGACAATAATAAGTGAGGGAGAAGAAAGAGGTCGTTGTTGAGCTTCAAGTCACGAATTCGGCCCGAGCCTCGTTCAAGTTCTGGTATGTTCCCAACCCACATCCTGTCCAACGTGGACATTCACCGCATCAGCAGCCGTCCGAGCTCAGCTAGTCAGATGAAGCCATGCACTATGGCAAGCCCCGTGACGCTCAATGGTGAAGAGGGCATGGACGTGATGGTGAGCAACATTTCTGGGGCGAACTCAGCCCGGCGTTGCGTCGTTGAAGAAAGCAAGAGTTCCGCAAGCTTTCATCATCGTTAAAAGTAGTCCGACATCGGCTCCGCATCTAGCCGGCTAAAGTAGACAGTCGTTCAAGAGCGAAGGAGTACTGAGCGATCGAGTACTAAAGGCTTGCTTTCCGCCCATACCGTGTTTATGCAGTACTTTTGTATATCGGTTCCATCTGCTCCGCAAGTCGCCGCTCATATTTTGAAAAAGATGCACTTCAAAACTTCCCTCTTCTTCGCTTCCCTTCTCTCACAGGTAGGCTTCCGGTGCTGATACTTGAGATGAGCGGCGCGCATTCTCACTTCATCAGGCTTTAGCTGTGATTGCGCCGCTTGAGAATTACAGCGTCTACAAGCCCGCGTGGAATGTTGAAGTCTCGCCAGGAGGACCCAAAGCCCTCCTCATGGGCACTATTCAGCAAGTCCACGACCAATTATTGGAATTGAATCCGGAATGGGATACCCAATATCTTCACAATGTTTCTTCCTCGCTGCACAAACGTGCTGATTTTTCGAGCGTTGAGCTGGACATCTCGTTGTATTGTGGCAACATCGGTGGCTGGCATCAAGCCACCAAAATCGACATAGAGGAAGGTATTCGATACTTGCGAGGCTTGGTCGGCCAACCCGCCAATGGGCCAGGTCCATCGAGCTGCGGCCGCATAAGTTGCTCTTGGCATTCTGCGATTTGGTGGTGTAATGACGTGAGCTATTCTCAAGTCTCCGTTGAATCTAATTATGACTGAACTCCATTCTCAGGATCCATTTACTAAGACATTGGACTCATGGGGCGATATAGCAGATGGCGCGCAGGTCATTCTTGATCAATGCGCAGGTAGAGACCACGTAGGCGGGCAGGTGTTTCATCCCAACAACTGGAATGTTATCGTCCGAGAGGATCTAAAGAATTGCTAAGGGCAACTATAATAGTTTCAGAACAATTGTTCGTAACTAGAATGCATATGCTGTAAAATCAGAACCAGAATAGGTGCATTTAAGGTGCTTACTATATTTTGGCGTAATGCATGAGCCCTGTGACTTCGCAGGCTTTTCTTTATCAATAAACTGTGATACTCTCGTCGCTCGCGCCGAACCAACCGATTTCACCTGCTATCCCTGTTCCATCATGGACCTCGCCGCCTTGTCTCCTTACAGAGATTAATCCAAAGATAGTCCTCCCCCCCCGCTATATACCTCTTTCTTTTTAAATTCCTTTATAATACCTCTAATTAACCTATTTGCTCCTGGCCTTGTCCGTGCCCCTAGTGTAGTGGCGCATTCCTTCTTTATGCCAAGGCCTATATTTGGTGTTACAAACCCCCCTGTCTCTGCTAGAGATGCTAATATAGATAATAATAAGTCTGAGTCTTGCTTAAGCTTAGAGGAGGATGATTATCTTAAGGAATATTTGCGAGCACGAGACGAGCGTTACAAAGCCAGACGCCGTGCCCAGTCTGGCGTCCAGTCTGCCCCGACTGGGCATGAAGTCTTGACCAGTAGGACTGGTGCCACTGCTAATGAGGAGCTCGCTCGTATCCATCCCTTATCCATAAGGTCTGTGACCTGTCTCTAAATTTCTAATAAGTAGTCTCTTAGCATATTATATAAAGAAGCCTATAATTAATCTAGGTCCATGCCTTCTGCTATTTTTCTAAGGCAAATATAGTAGTCTAGATAGCCTTAGTATAGGGGAAGGGTATTAGCCTTCTCTTTGTTAAATAAGTTGCTAAAGTTATAGTACTTATATAGTAATTGCTGGCTTCTCTCTTCTGTTTTCTAGCTATAAGGGATATTACTTCGAAGTATTGTGGACATCTCCCTTATGCTTGTTGCTAGGAAGCGGTACTCTAGTAAATAGATAGAAGGCTGTGTCGTATTTCCTATTTGTACTGGTAAAGACTTTCATTAATTGCCTCTTTATCTTAACCCTTAGCGCCTACTATAGTGTGTATAGGGAATGGCGAGCTTTTCATGCCGCTCGGGATAGAGGGAGGTGTGGTGACATTTCTCTGAAGCTGAGGCTTCTGTTGATAGTCAGAGAGTTTACCATTTGGTGGTATTCTGGTTGTAGTGTCAGCGTATAAATACAACATGTAAAATGTAGTCATAGCATTTTCATCAGCTTACCCTTTGTACTTCAACTGAACTAATAGGTTCCCTTGCTCAGTAAAGACAGGATCATGCATGGTAAAGTAGCCCCCTCCGGCAAGAACAAATTAGTGCTCTCGAAGGGCGGTCTTAACGCTCCCTTCAATGTACGTTTCGAGTTCATTGATGTTCTTCGTTAGTTTCTCCTTCATTTGTTGGAGCGCATTTGCTCCATCGAAATTGTCGACGCCTTTGCCGCCCGTCCAGTCTGTGAACCTGACAAGAGGTACTCCGTGGTCTGGATCCCCGTACTCAAGATTAATGTCTAGTTTACCGTCCTGCGCCGGCTGGATCACAAAATGCATGACCCAGTGACCGGTGGTCGCAAAACTTCCTAAGGCTTAACACGCAGAAATTGAATGGACGGGACGCCAAATAACTCACATGTGTTTTTCTCCGGTTTGCAGCAACTTTTTGTTGAACACGCCAACGGCAACGGTTGAGGCACCGCTAAGACGAACCTTGTTTGTGCCTTTGAGGGGAATTAGTTGGCAGATAGAGCGTGCTTTGATCATGTTAGCATTCCTGTCTGCCGGCTCGCTTATGAGTACACGTACCTTCCATGCTGATAGACGTATCCTTGAAGAAACTTTCACTCTTCGCATCCGGCTTTTGGCTGCCTACAACCCATCTGTAGCCAAATAGATTCTCATATTCAGGCGCACTGTCTCCATTGCCTCCAAACCACGTCCTTGTTTTAGACATTTCATCAGTACCGGGCATGCGCTTCATAAGGTAGTAGTCGTCAGAGGCGTTGGTATGATTTGGATGGCCTCCAAATGCCATGTTCCAACCATATTGGTTCTCGTACTCATTGCCGACATTGGTCCAGCAATCAGTGATGTAAACTTGAGTCTGCTTCACGATTGGGCTAAGTTTCGGCACAAAATGACTTTGAAATAGGATCTCGGAAGAGATACACATAGAGCCAAGGACGTCGCTGCTGCCCTTGTCACCGGTTACATATAGTCCCGAGTTCCCGGTGAGGACGGCATTGGTAGTCGGAAGGGCGTTGTTGTTGCACATTTCTGTGTAGAGGAGACAGTTTCGGGACGTACTTTCTGAAGGCCTACCATCACTCCTTAGGAACGGATAGGTTTGCTGAATAACGCTTGTCGGTGGTATTGTGGGAGCCACCTTATTCACTGCTAAACGTTAGCAAAACGAGTTCTCCCTTGGGCATAGAGATAATTGCAGACCATCTTCTGGCTTTGGCGCCAGAGCGTGATAGAGAATGGGACACTGGGCGTCAACCAGGAGTTCCTTTCCCTTAAACACCAACCGTTCCTTTCCCTGCAATCGATTCTCAATTTGATTATACTGCACAAGCCAAGCTTTCAACCATTCACCAAAGCATTGAATAAGGCCCTCGGGAGGCTCGCTTCCGTCTGGCATTTTCAAATCCTTAATTTTGGTTATGAAATTCGAGGTGTTGATCACTGAACAATGTTAACTGATTAAGAGTACCTTGCGACGCTCGACTGGCTAATTTAACTCACTCCCAAAGTTCAAAAGAAGTCTTTGAATAGAGTATTCCCCAGGAATACGCAACATCGCCGCGATGTCGGCTCTCTTGTCCGCGTTCACTTGCTGCATATCTTGTTGGTTATTAGTATGAGGGTGTTGAGGGCGCGAATTCATTCATTACCGAGATTTACTTGCACGGCAAGGTCCCAGTCCGTGATCTCTGCGTGTTCAAGTCCCATCTCCGGCCTCCATAAATGAAGAGGGACAGTTACATAGCCTAACTTGGCCCGTTTGATGCGTAAATGGTAGTGAACTTTAGAGCGGTCAATGCTCTGCAGATCTACTGGAATCGTTACCCGTGGAGGTAGCAATTCAGCATCAACAGAAGTTCGGTAAAAGTCGTGTTCCATCTTCATCGTTCGCAAGGCCGGCTCGATATTGTAGTACGTCTCAAGCTGAGCGTTGAGCATGTCCTCGGACACAGCCACAACAGAGTCATACTGCCCCGTTGTACACCGCAGACGTTGTGCTTCATCACGGGTCACCATGGTCGACGTTTTTGTGTTGTTGTGTGTATTTTCTTCGTGTCTGCAAAAGCGATTTCACTTTTTGCACGGCCAAGCCTTTGAGAGTTGGCAAATACTTGTGCGAAGCGTTCTCCAATGTAGGTAAGAAGCTGACTAAATGGAACTCGTCAGACATTTATACTAGGCATAGCTGGTGTCCGCTCTCATAGTGCGGCCATACTACGTGGAGAGTGACATGCACCGGACGTATGTATTGGTACTCCAGACCTATGAGTAACAACCATCCAGAGTCCCATAAGAAGCAAGGTTTGCCTCCAGTCCAGCTGAAGGAGTGCGCTATGCAGGTAATGTGGATAATTTGACCCGAGCTGAATGCACTATTGGCTGAGCAGTGGGGTGGTGCAGGAAACCTCGGGCCGTTGCGAGGCCTGGAATAAGCGGAATCCGTAGGGCGACCTGAGATATTGACGGCTGAGATAGCCGCGTGGTAGTTATAAATCAATAGTTTGCATTTCCATGTTCAGCCGCTTTTACGGTGAAGACCCGTCCAAGGCCGTGATCCAAGTGGCGCGTAAATTTGGCACTGGCGCGTTTAAGATAGGTCCTAGTACTAGCTAGCTGTGGATACAGGGAAGGATCCTACTTGACACTATACACTATCTTTTTAGACGCTAACTATTATAAACACTAATTAGCTTAGTATGTTAATGTTTAAGGCACTTTTTCCTTTTATAAGTATTTAAGTAGCTTCTACAAGTAGGGCAAATTATACTAAAGCTAAGTATATTATAGAATATTTCCAAGATTTTCTGTACATTAGGCGGGAAAAGATAGATTATGCTTATGCTTACTTAGCTATTAAATGCCAAATGCGCCAACGCTAGTTAATACGCGCTACTTTGCATTATGGCACAGAGAAAAAGTGGATGTCTATCCATAACCGGCCGTATTATTTAGTCCATCTAAGACCTTTCTCTTGCTATAACAGTGCTCTACATACTGAAACTGAGCTTTCGAGTTACTGTCACTTTATGCACATCAAGGAAACAATTCCAAACTTCACCGACAATCATGTTGCTGAATACGCCTGTAGCGGGAGTTGCTGATGGCAGAAGCCTAAGGCTCCCGCCTGGTTTCAATCTCAATCAGATAGGGGCGCCTATGCCATACTCGTCCTATCCCGTGCTATATTGGGGAGGCTACACTTACTGGCCGGCTGCTTTCGATGACAGGAGGCTTTCCATTGCCGTTTTAGCGTTTGACTCTGCCGGCACTGTGGTTTTCACCTTCGAAGCTACGGGTGCCCGGGGCATCGTGGACGTTCGGGTCAATGCCACAGCACGAACGATAACCTTCACAGGAGAAGAGGGTCGTACAACGAACCCCATACAATGGACCAATCTCCTCATCGCTCCGCAGTTACTGCGATTCAAATACCCAGGTGGTCAATTTCCAGCCTTACCATCTCAAAGCTCAGCCGGCGAAGAATTCGTTCCGATCAAACCAGAGGAAAATAAGGACTATCAATGTCTCAGCGCGGGAGGCTATACTTATTGGCCTGCACACTCTTTACGGGAAACCAAATCATCGGCGGCAATCATAGTCACTGCTCCTAATGGCGCCGTGATCGATGTCTATAACCTACCTGTGTCATCAGCAATCACAGACTTGAGAGTCGAACCACAGCAGGTAAACTGTACAACAAGCAACGGCATTGAGATCTCCCTCCCCATAGATGCCTTCAGACATTCCTACACTCGCCGATTCGAGTTTGCCGCATTTGATATCCTCCAACTGGCAGACTTTTTTGGACTGCCATTCGAAACCTCAGAAGCTTTGCAGATGGCAGTCCTTGGACGGCCTTACAGCGGACAACATGAGAGCTGCTATTGCCAGGGTGGGATCTGACACTTCGCTCCAGACGTCTTGGAATCTGTGCGCTCCTGCTCTCGGAGCTTTTATTCTCGCTGGACTTGCGCCGCTCTTGCTTGGGCATGGAGTGGGCATCCTGGTAGGTACAATCCCACAAAGTTCCGGCACAATGGCTAAGAGGGGATCAGCTCTTTGGTGTTGCTGGATTCATGGTAGACTTTGAGAACAACGGCTCTTGTATACCTGCCCTGTCCTCCAAGTACGCGGCCCAAGGCGACGAGGCATCACAGACATTTTCGCATTACGATAGGTTTCCGGTGGGCCCATTTCGCAATCACCTCGCAGGTCAGGACTTTTGGTATTTATTTAAGTACATGTCGTACGGGAGGGGATTGCAAGCAGCTGCGGCATTAGCACGACCCGACCCAAAGAAGCCAACTATATTGAAAGGATCCTACCCTACAGACCACACCTATCGGACCGAGCTGGATCATGGCTCCTTCGAGTCTGGAATCGTTTACGACTCGAACTATACACACGGAATCGAGATATGGCAATTCATGTTTGTAATTGTCTCCGTGTCTTCTCAGCTTCCCGGGAAATTGGCTTTCCAGCTTCGCTTCCACCCAGAAGCGATGCTGGTTCACCCTCTACATCGCCCTAATCATTCATGGTTAACAGATGATTGGCGTTTAGAGCGACTGCTGGGTGATGAGACAAAGATGCAAGTTTGGGCGGCCGGGATAATCCGGACGAGAGTTTCGGACGGAAGTTTATACGAGATCGGCACGCAGACAGGCCATTACTACCGGGACTTCGAGGGACAGGACGCCCGTGTCTTAGAAGCAGTACGTGACTTTATTGCGGGCCTCGGATACGATGTCACAGGACTGCGATATGTTGATAGGAGTCACCAAGTTATCCAGCTTCCTAGTGTAGCGAAGTAAAGTGCTGGAGCAAGTATTCACTAGCGACGCGCTGCGAGACTTTCGGGATTGATCTACAACGAGCAGGTCAAAGCAGGCAGAGAACAGTGTCCCATTTGAAGGATTACAACGGCACGAAGACCATCTCAAACGAGCCTCGTCAACTTTGGCGAGCTAATAGTACACTCCAGAGGTTTTGAAGTCTTGCATATACCGTGACGCGCCCTTTTCATATTATTTGTACGCAATAGTATGACCTGCTTGTTCTGCAGATCCGTTCAGGCCAGCACCACAACGTTTTACCATGCCTGCGTTCTCAATGTCTGTGTACGTATAAGAGTCTCGTCGAGTGCAGGCTCCAAGCTCTGTCGGCTAGGATTGATCAGTGGCGGTGCTCTAACGGTGAGCAGCCCGGGACGTTCATGGTTCTGAATGACTTCTGGCTCCGTACTTGATCAGAACGCTGTGTCACGGGCCAAGCGCTGGAGGCCCACGTGCCAGAGCACGTCAGGCCATGACAACAATATCAGACATTCATAAAACGCAAGGAGAAGCCTATTCTTACTCCTTTTTCTTTTCCTTATACTATATCCTATATCTAGAGTTAATTATAGGTTTAAATTAAATTAATTGGGACACAAAACTCTAATACTACCTAGCGCTACTTTAGTAATTGACTTGAGGCAGCACTCTGGCAGGATTGAAGAAATTCACGGTTGGCATTTTCGTAGGTCAAGCCACCGACGTCCACGTCACCGACGTCCACGTCACCGACGTCCGCTTCATTCACGTCCGCTTCATCGACGCCCTCTTCATCGACGTCCTTCGTGGAAGCGCGCAGCAATAGCAAGTCAACGACACCTGTGTGGCCATTATCGGTGGCCAACGCGAGGGCTGTTTGGCCATTGTCAATGGTGTGCATGGCGTTGGCACCCCTTGCCAGGAGGAGTCGGACCACGGCTTCATGTCCCTCTTGAGCGGCCACGGTAAGCGCCGTATGATTTTGCTCTATATGGAACTCCATGACGGCGTGGTGGTCGAGGAGGAGGCGAACGATAGCCTCGTCACCCAGTCGGGCAGCTCCTAGGAGCGCCAAATTCGTCTCCCATTGGAGTTGTAGGATTTTGGCGCCTCTTTCCAGGAGCAGCTTGACCATGGCCGGGTGCCGACCCTCAACGGCGCACATGAGTGGTGTTCTTCTCATTTCGTCCCTGGAGGTGAGTTTTGCTCCGTGATGGAGAAGAAGTTCGGCGGCCGCTGTGTGCCCCCAGCGGGCGGCCACCACCAGCGGCGTTGCGTTTTTGTCGTCTGACATGACCACGTCGACACCCTGGAAGCCCGAAGCCAGTGAGTTGATGACAAGCATGACGGCCCTGTCGTCGACTGATGAGTCCGGTCGGAATGCATCGTTCCAGTACTGCGTGCTGCTGAAGCACATTAGGTCTTGTTTTGACCGCGGCTTGGCGCTGTCATGGTCGTGGCGATTGTATTCTGTCTCCGCGGGTGAAGGCTTTGTCTGTTGTGGCTTTGGAGTATGTTCGGCGCTGCACTGTCGAGATGCAGTATTTTGACTGATCGGCATTTTACCCTCCGCGGGGGGCGAGTTCTGTTTAGGAGTCTCATCTTCCTTTTCCTCGTGTCCATCTTCGCCATCTTTATCTTTTCCATCTTGTCGTCTTCCGGCCGGCCGCGCGTCGTGCCAAGCAGCTGCGACAAGTCCCACCGCCAAGTTCAAGGGCAAGCAAGTGTGGAAATACGTAGCCCACGGTACGTCGAGGAAATACCAAAGTATGTCGGCAAGAAGCAGCACCGTGCCGAACACGCAAAGGACTCGGTGCGTGCGTTCATTGTGGGCAGGCTCACAGCAAAGAGAAAGGCACCGAGCACAAAGACGATGCGGGGGGTTGCGCCTCCAAATTTCATCACGTTGCGGGCCGCAATGGTCATGATGATTGAGGACAGGAAATTGAGGCGCCATTTGAAAGAAGCTCTCGACCGTGCTACTGCAAGACGTTAGAGCATATCGCAAGAAACGTGTCTGTACCCCTTACCATGTCTCGCTGGCCGATCGCTCGCGGCACCAGCGGTCGCCTGAGTTTGGCTTGTGTACGTCATATTTGCAAGTAAGTATGTGCTGAGTTTGTGTATGTGATCACGCTCTGCTGTCGACGCAAATGCTGGGGGGAAGAGGTCAGATAAAAAGCATGGCGGGTCAATCGAGCTGAACGCGTGAGCTGAAATCGGGAAGTCCAACGGGCTTGGCGACTTGACTGAACATGTAGAGGAAAGTATAGAACTGTGATTTGAAAATTTCGGCCCTTTTCTCATTATGAGTGAATCTGTCATGCACAGCTAGATTAGTGAATATCCCCCCCCCCCCCTCCAAAATGATGTATCCGCATGACCCTCTACTTCGTCCTTCCATATCCTCTTTGTCGTACTGAACACTAGACGTTGACTTCTTTGACGCGATATTTTTTAGTCAGCTTTGCTCGGGCTTAAAAGTTTCTAACTTTATGACTCCATTGACTGGTGGCGAGTATGGACAAATTGCGAAACAAAGACTTGGAATTGAGTACATTGAAGCCCGAAACAATGAAATATTCTTTCTTTACTTTTATAATTATTTCTAGCATACTATCTTTCTCGTAATACGCGACTATATGCGTGCTTGTATTCAATGTACTTGACTATTTAAAAGAATTAAAATAGTATTCAATATATTCTTACTCCTAAAGTGAATTTTATATTTTATCCTTTCGAATTAAGGCATAACTGAGGCATAAAGAGTCTCTAGCTCGCTGTAGCAGTAGCGTTATTCATGGAAACACATTCAAGAACCAAGCAACCTGCACGGCTCTCTATTTCCGTCATGCAGAGTTTCTCACCATCAATCTTGATGCGCACCCTTGATCAACTTGCTCAGCCCCTGCCCTGCATCAGACATTCTCCAAGACGCGGCTTCCTCTAGTTCAATGTTCTGAGCACCCTGCTCCATGAGGCCGGCCAATTCCGAAGTAGACGACGACGATAACGAAGAGCTAAACAGACTGGCAATGCCATCAATGACGCCCTCACCCACGACACTAATGCCCTCTCCGGCACCGGCGCCCAAACCAGCCAGGCCGCCCGTCGCCATAGCAAGAGCACCGATAGCGACCCAGGACGCAATGGCCACGCGGTGGTTGCTCACAAACTCTTTGAAGGCAGCCCATTCGCCCTCGGGGTGCGGATTAGCCACCAGCGCCTCGGCCTTGGCCGTGGCCGACTCGCTACCGGTGATGACGGTGGCGTTGAACAAAGGAAACCTACCCGTCCACCCGACCGCTTGCCCATGCTGCTGCATAAAGGCAGCAACATCGTTGTCCACATCAAGCATGTCCTGTATAACGCGGACCGACGTCTTGAACCTGTCGTACTTGTGGTCGTAGTCGGCATTGGGCGTCATCAGACTGTGGTTGGCGGCCAGGGCCTCCCGGAAGCGCTGCTCGAGCTCGTCGCGCCTGCTCTGATCGAGCCGCGGCGCGATGCGTTCCCAGTCCTCGGGCAGTCTGCGCCAGCCCAGGACCTGGTCCCAGCGGATGCCGCCGACGATGGCGGCGCGGCTGCCCAGACTCACAATGTTGGGCGTGGCATGCACGGCGTAGACGATGCCGGAGTGGCCGGGCGTCTCGACGGCGGCGAGCCGCGCCGCCCGCTTCGCCGCCCGTCCAAAGGTGGTCGAGGCCTTGAGCACCAGGTTGGTCCAGGGACTGTTGACGCCGGTCGTCGTCGTTTTCCCGCTTTGGGCCCGGTGTGCCTGCTGCCCGGGCGGCAGGAAGCCTCCCTGCCGCTTCGCCTCCTTGGGCCATAGGAAGTGACCGAAAAATACAACGTCGACGGGCGTCGGCCTGATCGGCTTCCTGTGAGGCGCGTGGCTGTGTTTGCCCCGACCGCGGATCTCCGACAGGACGCTGTCGCAGTAATCGCGGTTGTTGGCGAGACGGGGAACGTGCGGAACTGCATTGCCGCCGCCGCCCAGTGTCGCTTGATAGAAGACGATCTTGCCGAGGAGGTCCTCGCAGTTAAGCATGCCGTACTGGCCGTCGAGGAGAAGCTCGGTCTCGTTGGCGAGCAGGGGAGAGTCGGCCACGGTGGCGTTGAGGGATGCTGGTCCCTCGTCGCCAAAGTTCTTGAGGAGCCACTCGCGGGCCTTCATGTACAGCCCAACGCACTCAAGGAGATTGCCTGGGGTCAAGTCAGCCTAGCCGGGGAAGGAGGCGAGCAAGGGGTAGTGTCAAACCTGATTCATTCTTTGTGTCTCGTTTCGCCGCGCCGTGTGGCTTGCTGTCATCGCCCCTGTCGAGGCCCGAGGTCAGCGAGGTCCAGTACGAGCAGCCAGCCCTCTCGACGCGCTCTGGCCAGCTGCGCGGTAGCGGGATGACGATGCCGTCATCAACGGCCATGGCTGCCATCACGGTCAAGCTCGCGTCGAACAGTGCAGACGAGAGCATGAATCGGTGGCTGTCCGTCATGGCCGGAACAAGTCTCGATTCCGCTTCGCCGTTCTCCTGAGCCAACGGTGCGCCTGGCACGCTCGCGTCGTCGGCATACTCGATCCAGGCAAACGGGAACTGCGGCTCCGTCAAATGTCGATGCGCGCGACTAATGACCCATTGCCCGGCCGCTCTCATCAAGTCCCCCTCCCGGTAGGCCCGGTCCGGATCGGCAATGCCATCGACCAGGATGCGGGGAAACGTGTCGTCAAACACCTCCGGTCTGCCCGGGTCGATGCAGGTCGTGTGCAGTCTGCTCTGCGACTCGGGCGCATCAAACACCTCCACGTCGTAGTCGTTGTTAAAAAGCCATCTCGCCCCGGGCTGGTTCTGTCGGAACCGCCGCACCTGGTGCCACGGCACGCCGCCCAGGGCGAAACAGTGGCTGCTCCATTCCATCAGATCCAGGATATTGGGCGTCGCCCGGATCTCGTACAGCCACGCCGGCGCCGTCCGCCCCGAGTACACAACATCAGCGTCGCCGCGGCTCCGCACCACGCTCACGTACGCGGTGCGGAAGCGGCCATCGTCCGCGTGCCACCGCGGCCGGTCTTCGAGACCGTGTCCAAACGGTGCGGCCACGTAGTGCCGCTCGAGGATGTACGCCAGCTCATCGCTCTCCCAGTCGCGGCCGTGTGGACGGAAGCCTCCCATGTGCCGGATCTGGCGTGGGGGCCTCACGTCCCCGAGGTAGACAAAGTAACTCGGCTGCATCCGGTTGGGGGCGGCGTGGCGGTTCAGGATCTGCTCCGGCGTGTCGTGTGACGGCGCACAGCGTTCGTCGGTTGGGCTGAAGAACTGGTCGTCTGCGCCGTCCAAGTCGCGTGTGCCGAGTGTGTCTCTGACGTCAAGCGCGGAGGTAGTGTTGAAGATGAGGCCAGAGTCGGCCAGGACGGGACCAGCAGCTAGGCTGGGAACAGCAGACAGGAGCCATGACCAGGTGCACCAATGCATCCTGCCAAAATCTCTGCCACAGCTGGCCGATAGAACACAAAAGTTTCAGAACAAATGACTGACTTAAGCACTGCAAGGGGCCGACTTTGTATTTTGTTACCCGTCAAGCAGATAACTGTCTGTATTTGAAAGATGTTGGCCTAGATCATGTCGAGACCCGGTAGCTCTTTGGTGGAATCGTATGATCGCAAGCCGCTGGTAATTCGTCACGAGCATTTGTATGTTTGGTTGCATATGCAAGACTTGGTTATCAGGGCCAATACAAGCTTTGACCTGTGCTTCACCGCTTGTTGTCAAGTGTGCCTCACCCCTGGTGGCTTGGCTTTGAAATTTCCTCTCACCAATTGAAGCTTGCAAACCTTGATTATGAGCTACCCCGCTGGCCATTGAATTAGCGAGCCATAACCGATTGCTCGCGTGGAAGAACACGGCAGCTTTCAATCCAGCCATTTGTAAAGGTTTTCCACCGCGACAACATGGAACGCTTGTCATGACCATCATGGCCCTATGTTGCTGGCCGCGGCATGTTCTTGTTCTCGCCTTAAGACAGGAACAGGACTGACGTGAAGTCGTCAAGACACGGCCACGTGAGCCGTCGCTGACCGTCGTGAGCCGTCACTGACCAATCCAATCCTGACTCGAACCTGGCCGGCACGGAGACGAAGGTGGAATGCAACTAACTCCACCGACTCGAGTAACCGCAAGGCTGCGCTCCTTTAGGACATGTACTTGCAATGCCGGCTACGTGAGTCTTACGAGATGCAGGACGTTGCAAAAGCGAGTCATTGAATTGGTGGGATGGAGGCGCTCACAACAGGGGCGAGTGGGCGCCACGCTCGCTTTGGGCCCCCAGTTGTGGCTGAAGGACGATGATTTGCAGCCTCTCGCTATATTTGCACTACGTATTACCAGGAAGTGTACGAACATTGGGTCATGGGAGCGGATAATCCCGTCGGGTCATAAGGCAGGATGCGCATCCGGGATCGAGTTTACATGCATCGCAGCTCATGTCGGGTCCACGGCGTGCAATAATGGGCGTAATACAAGAGAAGACAAGGGGCAGAGAATATGCTGTGAGACATTGCGAGAGTTACAAAGTGCCTCAGGCGCTTTCCATTTTCCATTGCCTTGAAACCATGATTGTCGCTGTTGAAGATTGACTGCCGTTGCACGGCATTCCTCTGTTCAAGGGTTCATTCATGCCTCTTTCGGCAGGTTCGCATTCATCACAGACAGACATTCTGAATTACCGAAAAGAATCATGTTGTTTCCGGCGAGGGTACTCATGCAGCTCCTTCTCATGGCCCTCCTGGCTAGCCTGGTCGCGGCCCCTTTACCTGATCCCACGCAACACGGCGTTCAGAGGAAGCAAGTCGCCGTGGACCTCGTCCGAGGGGTTGCGCAAGACTTCCTGGACTGTGTCTGCGCGATCCCCCGTCGCCACTACAGAATCGCAGTGATACAGGGCTGGACCATTGTCATACCCAACGGGAACCGGGACTTGAATTTCGAGACGACCGACCGCGCCTTATTAGAATGTGTGCAAAGCGCCGCCGAAGACATGCTCATACAAATAGGGTCACGAAGCAGCGGCAAGGCGGAATACATGGTTAACGGGGAGCCCATGTCGGTATTTGAGGTCGAGGTGGACGACCTCGTGCGGCTGGGCGCCAGATCCATCGCCTACGTGACCGACGACATACCCGACGGAGACGGCCACAGGAAGAGAGGGCTCGCGTTGCATCAGACCCTTGTATTCAAATCCAAGCGGCACCTCGCTCTTCTCGAGGGCGCGAGCGTTCCCCACGACCTCGACGACAGCCAAGTCTTGCGTCGCGGCGCCGTCGGGAGAGTCAGAGAGGAGACTGACGCTGGATGCTGCGGCATCAGCAAGCCCAAAGTCGTCAACTTCTTCAAGCCGAAGACGTCGTCGCACGTCAAGCGCTGGCCGCACCAGGATGAGTACTACTGCACATTCCCGAGCGAATACACCGGCTGCCACGACCTCGACCTCCGCACGCACCAGTACGGGCAGTGCTACTCGGTATGGATGCCCTATCGGAGCATCATGGCCGCCAACTCGCACGGCGACCGCCTGTTGCGCTTCGACGTGTGGCCGCACCACAACTGCAACCGCGGCAACGTGCGCATCTTCGTCGTGCCGACCAACGCCCTCAGCGTCTGCATCGAGGGCCGCCTCACCTACTCGCACGATGCATCGCTCATTAGCGACCCCAAGTCCGACCCCGCCCGCCAGATAAAGACAAAGTCCGAGCGCCAGCAGGAGCAGGTCCGGCGGTCCCAGGAGGCGACGCGCAAGCGCAAAGAGTGGAAGCTCACGAGGGCGCAGTCGTTTGGGCGCGACAAGCAGGCGGGCGGCACGCCGCCCGCCGAGGTGTCACGGTTTCGCTTCTGTTCCTGGCTGAGAACCCTGACGAAGAGCTTTGAGCGACGGCGGCAGGCCGATATTGGCCGTAGCTGGAGGGGATAGGCACCAGGCAAGCCGGGGAGACAAGCGTCTGGGGTTCAAGAGGGAGAAGTCAAGATGTTTTATAAGAGATGCTTGATTTTTGGACGGTCGCGAATGCGCACGGCATCTTGGGGTGATGGGGTGCGTTTAGTGTGAAGGATTAAAACATGATGCCGTTGATTCACGGAAAAGCGCCTGCCCTGATGTTTTCCATGTCTTGTATCCCAACTGTCTGCAGAGACTTGACCTCTCTTTACAGCTAGCTTCTAATTGAAGGCTCCTGAGTGAAATTTTCTACGTGAACGCTCCCCAGTTCATGCTTAGCCATGGCAGAAAGTCATCAAGGACCGGGACATGGATGTATAAAGTACAGACATGGCCGAGGTACTCCAGCCGATAGCGAAGCCATTAGCATCGACCGTCCATGCTTGGCCGCGCCCTGCAACTGCGTGGCATACGAGCCAATCACTCGACTCTAGTCGTTCGACCTCTTGACCAGACATGTCATGCGTAGAGGCCGTGAATTGCCTGGCTTTGCCCGCCGCACGAAAACAGGGGGCGTTGCTTCTTGATTTGGTACTTCATGGCACGTCTGATGGGGAGGAATATGATAGCCAGTCTTGTCAGCCGCTTGTAGACGGCCGGCGTGAGGTTGTTGCTGACGTTCAGAACCTTGTCGTTAAAGATAGTGGTTGCGTTTGCGGAAGGGCTCCATTCGTGTTGTCTTTGCACAAACTCAGCTCATGCAATGCTAGGCAGAATTTTAGCGCGCTCTCGTCTGCCTTGACAACAGAATTATCAGACAGAATACTCGCCGTGGCTTCTCTAGTCGATGTCTGACTTGCGGCAGATATCACTAGTCTGATAGGCAGCATAAGATGCAAGCCTCATCCCTTTCTCTCACCTTCTTTGTATAATATTTATCTGAACTAGTAACATATTCTCACAAACCAACGGAACCACTGCAGGTTGCGTCTACTAAAACCTGTTCAGGCTAGATAGAGCACAAAGAACAGGATAAGTTTTATTACTTTTAGTATATAATTATAACGAGGCGTCCAGTACCTTTGGGTAAGTAGGTATTGATCTCGCGTGATTACTATTATACTCTTAAGTAGTAAGTAAAATAGAAAATAGAATATTTATTAGGAAATGCTTTCTATTTAATTATAAGCTAAATACTTACTTAATTAGTATAGATCTAAGGAGAGACTCTAGCCAGGTAGGAAGCGTCTTTTTATTATTCTTATTTCTTTTCCTAACGCGTGGGATCAATGGATCTCGACTGAGATCTAGAGATCCTCTGGCTTGATGGATCTTGACTGAGATCCAAAGATCCAGTTGTCTGGTCATGTGACCTGCTGCGTCAGTCCGAGTGCAGATGGTTTTAAATTAAAAATGGGTCCTTTACCCAAGGTCTCTTGTGCGGTCGCGATCTCTGGCCGCTTCTTGCATGCCCTGCGGTTGGTCTGTGACACTCTGGTGCAAAATTATCTTTCTTTCTTTGAAGCTTTGCTCCTCGGAAGAACCGAGTACTAATTGCATAGAGTAATTGAAACAAGCCACCCCCTGTTTTAGTCTTAGAATAATGGGGCAGCCCGTTCCTTCCCCTTGCCGTTCCGCACCTTCCCGCGGCCCTCCATGCCATCAACTGGTCTCGGAAGCTAGCACCCGGGCTCCATAGCTCCCAGAGCTCGCCAACTGTCCGCTTTCGTCATCAGCGTTCATCCACGATGCTGCTGGCCGGACAAACAACGAACGATCTTTGTGGAACACCCGGACAACGTATGGCAAGCGCTGTCCCCCGTCGGTCACCCCGCGTTCCTTCCCATGCAGGCAGCATCAGATTTGATTGGTTGGACGTTCAGCTGCAGGCACAAACAGCGGGATGGCACAACTTCCCAGCCCCAAGCTAGTGCGTATACTTCCCCATTGTTGCACAGGCAGCAACTGACATGACGTCGCTGCTGCCACGGTGCCTCGTATTCGACCTAGCTCTTTCCCTCAGATCCCCGTACGAGCCGTCGTGCAACATGCGTCATCAAAATGTCTCGTGCCAACCTTTGGCCTCCCTCCAGAGCTTTTCGCTCTAAGGGGGTTTCATACTGTGCCTTTGTATTACTCATGGCTGGTTGAGGATCTTCATGCACCCTGAGCTGAGCATACTACATAACAATTACGTGCTATACCGTTACCTCGAGCAACCAGCATAGGAGACAAAAGGGACGAAGAGCGACCCAACCATTACCCGCATTCTTTCACCACACGACTATCATCATACTTTTTGCCGTACGTTGAGCCCTTTTCCTGGATCGAACAAGCAATGCATCTCGCTGCCCTCGCCGTCATCGCCAGCGTGGCGACCGCGACGCCTCTCGCCACCCGTGACGATGCTCCTATTTTAGACGTTCCCCCAACAGTCAAATCCCAAGCCTTTACCCTCGTCGTCAACGCTACCGATCTAGGCCGCGGCTTCAGCCCCAACATCCAAGGCTTGTCCATCAGTAGCTTGCACGTCGGCGCCGGTCTCTCGCTGCTCCGCGTCGGCGGCGCCATCGACAACCCCCGAACCTTCTACATCAACGGCACCGAAGCCGAATGGTTCTTTGCCGCGTCGACCGTCATATCCGATGCCGCCACGCCTCCCAGTCCATATAGCCTCAGTCTCGTCCCCGACGCCAACTCGGAAACGTCCAGTACCGTTCATTTGGATGCTGGTCCCGGCGCCAAGGGTATCGGTCTGACGAGATTGTCCGTCCCGTACGTCTTCTTATACCCGGAGACATACTCGATTTGCAACGAAAGCATTACAAGTCGGCAGGGGAAACACTCGCTCATCGTGAAGCATTTCAAGCAGTCCGAGCTGATGACCGACAACTGCGTGCCTGTGCGGTTGTTCGCACAGTGTGCCGAGCTCAATGAATTGCCACCTGATGCTATCTCGAGTCATCAATTTGCCTACGAGACTCAGTGTTACGAAGATGTCGGGAGCATCGACTGGTCGAAATACAGACCCTGGTGAAGATTTCAAAGGCTTCGAATCGGTGATGACATGACGATTCGCGAGCCGAAAACGTTACCTCTGGGTTTGCATGAGATCGGAAGAGGAGGGGGCCACACGATTCGAGTATCCTCTGCGGCCTAGTGCGTCCTCTGTGGCCTAGTGTGTCTTTTATATTTCCCCTGGCCAAGACTACGAAGCTGGAATGCGCGAGTGGGATTTGCTTTCAAAGACCATCGGCCTGTGCGACGGATGGATTCCACGCGTCATGTCCAGGTCGTTGATGGCGGCAGGGATGGAGGATGCAATACTGTATGGCATCGGAAAACCTCCGAGCCTGACTGGCTGGTCAGTATGGCTCGAGGAGTGCATTGCCCTAGTATGAATGACGACAAGTTGTTTTTGATAAGTTCCATGTCCTATCACCCCAGCCAGATGGCTACGGAAGCAAGCTCAGATAGCATCCATAGACAGGCGAAATAAAACCCACAAAAGGTTTCCAAGATTGGCCAAGTGCAAAATCTGACCTGACAGGCAAAATAAAATCTAAAAGAGGACACGTTAATGCGAGGCCGAGTGCAAAATCCACTGCCGTCTGGCCCACTGCCGTCTGGCGATAGCAGCAATCCGCCTCCTGGATCCTGCGGTATTGTGAAAATTCGGCATCCGATGACACTCCATGTCCGCCGCAGCAATCACACCCTCCATAGCCCTCCTTCAGAGCATATGCACCAGCAAACACAGCAGGAAGACAAGTTCCCTCAGTGGGCGACGTCACCCGTTCGCGAAGCAGCAGGAGTGTGGATCCAATACACGCGGAATGGCGCAATCACCGAGCCGTCGCCACGAGACTAACGCACTGGCGGGCACCCAATCGGGCCCAAATGGCTCATTCTACGATTTGCACGACACATCATGGAAATACCGCCTACGCAGAAGGCGTTGCTCTTGCACGGGGCGAAGACGCCGTATGCCCTCGTGGAGGGGTGGCCCGTTCCGGAGCTGGGGGGGACGGAGGTTCTGGTTCGGAATAGAGCTATCGGCCTGAATCCGATTGATTGGAAAGCAGCGTGAGTGAGTTGGATGGGACGTGGGAGCGTGACTGACGTGTACATGTATAGGGATTTCGGGTTCGGGCTGCCGCAAATGCCGTATGTGGCGGGGAGGGAGCTCGCGGGGGAAGTGGCCAAGGTGTCGGGGAAGGGAAAGTGGCAAGTTGGCGACAGGGTGAGTTGAGCTGTTGTTGGGGCCGGATGATGGCTGATGCGTGCGTGGCAGGTTGCGGTTGTTTCTACGGATTATCGGGACTTGCGCAAGGCGGCCTACCAGGAGTGGGTGGTTGCGCAGGACCATACGGTCGTGCGGCTGCCTGGACATGTCTCGTTCGAGAGCGGTTCGACGTTTGGCGTTGCCTTTGCAGCTGCTTCGATTGCGCTGGGCGTGTCGCTCGGGCTGGACTTTTCGTCTGTCCTCGATGGACCAGATTTGTATCGGGTCGTTCGGGCTCTTGGCTCCGAGGGCATACCGGCTGATGTTCGTGATGAGAGCCTTCACGGTGTGCGGGCGGCCGAGAGGGCAAAAGCGGGTGATTGGATCGCCATTTGGGGGGGTGAGTCCTCTGTTGGTTGGGCCTGGCTCTGATGCTGATTTCTGATGAGGCGAATAGGATCAGCGACCTCGGCAAATCTCACGATCCAGCTGGCCAAGCTGGCTGGACTGAAGGTCGCCGTGGTGGTAGACGGCGCAAAACATGGCCTGCGCCTCTCGAGCCATCCAGTGATCCGACCAGATCTTCTAGTCGACAGTCATGACCCCGAGCGAGCCATTGACATTCTTTGCGCCAGCGTCAAGGGCGAACTTCGATTCGGCCTCGACACCCGCGGCAAACAATCTGCAGGTCATCTGCTCAGAGTGCTTGAACAGTGCGCCTCCCCAGAGCACGTTGACCCCGCGTCTCTCTTGTCGCCACCCAGCACACCCGATGAGAGGAGGCCGGCCAGACGGCATCTTGTTGGACTGACGGGCTTGCCGGGGGATTATGAAGGGGCCAACGTCGTGCTCCATACGGTGCCAATCAAGTTATTCCACGAATCGGCCGCCATTGGAGGTTCATTGACCTCGTGGGCGGCGCGGCTGCTGGAGGGCAGACTGCTGTTGCCGCCAGACATCATTGACGTTGAGTATGGGCTTGAGAACGTCAATGCAGGACTGGACCGTATGCGGAGAGGAGAGATAAGTGGCGGCAAGCTGGTGGTCAGAGTATGACTCAAGTCTCATCGCAGGCAATGGCACAACGTGGTACATCTGTGAGAACCCGGATCGCCAGAACCAGCGTCCCGTGGAAGACTTGCCATGGAGCTCAGAGGGGGAAAGCCGGCATAGACCCTGTCATCCGTTGTTGGAGGGTTCTCACCGCCACGAGACCTGACCTGGAGTGGCTCACAAAGAAATAACAGTTTTTTCGGCTAAATAAACCAGGGGAAGGGATCGGCGGCAAGGGGAGAGGCGCGGCGGCTCGTGACGCTAGTCTCCTGACATCGTTTGTTGGGTTGCGTCGGGGAGGAAAAGTAAATGAAACATGTCGGGTTCATGGTTTGTTGCGACACGGCCTGGGCAGGTCGCGTGGCGAGCCTCCCGTCATTGCTGTCTCTCCCTATCTGTCCAATCTGTGAACGACCCAGCCGCCACAGATCACATGGAATTCTTGCCAATGATGAGTTTTGTTTGCTTCGGACACGTCATATGCGCTGTGCTCATGATGGCAGAACAGGCATTCACCGCTAGTCGCGTCAGGGAACTTCCAGTTCGGATCGAAGGCATCACGCGGCACCGACAAACATTTGCTGTCCGCGTGAGGCTTGATCATCGGTTGGTCAGACGGCGGCCGGCTTCATGTCCGAGTTCTCCAAGCCGAGAAAAAAGAAAAAATTCAGAATCAGACATGAGCCAATGGGAACGAGACAAGGTGCAGGCAAACGCGGGGACGGGGTCCATGTTGGTAGGAACACGACGAGCTAGCAAGCGTCACGGGGCAGCAGAATGTGGGGGGAAAATGAAGATACGCGGAGGCTCTTGGCAAAGACACGAAGGGGGAAGGAGGAAAAAAATCCAGAAAGAGGACCAAGAGCCAGTCTGTGGGGCAAAGAGCAGCCAAAGAGCAGCCAGTCAAAACACACTTTCGGCAAGACAAACATTTTCGTCTATTCCTCTCTTTTGTCTTATCGTGTTCATTTGTTCAACAGCCCGGTCACCGCACGCACCCTCCCCTTCGCTTGGCAAGGCCCCTATGTGCTGACCAGTGACCAGCGTGCATCGCTTCTTCCGGCCCCGCATTATCATCTCCGATTCTCTCGAGCTGCTCCTTACTCCCGAGTCCCTACTATTTCCATCGCCAGCCCCACGCGCACGCACGTGCGCTTCGACCCACGTTATTCAATCGAAAAAAAAAAGAACGAGCGACACAATCTCATCTCAGCGACCGAAAAAGTGCGCCACCATCTGACGGCAGCCGCCAGCCGCCACGGAACAGGCAAGGTCGCGTTCATGTCCAAGCTGTCGACTGGCGGCGGCCATAGATCCGGCTAGACCCCATCTCGCATCCCTTCCGATGCCATGACCTGGCTAACTGGGATGCGTTGGGACGCACGGCTACGAATCGAAGCACCGGCAGGCAAGGCGAACGTCCCCTCACTCATTTCATCCTTGCGCTTCACGCCTGAATGACCCCAAATTTGATCTGCCTGACCTTGCAGGATTCCCCTCATTTTGTTCGTGCAGTGTGGGTGCTCCATTCAGCTGGACCCGAGTCAGACAGACACAACCACGATCTTCCGGCCTGCGTGGTCACCCATCGCCGCCGAGCCTACCCCACTGACAGGCAAAGCCTCCGCCGTGATCATGGCCATGTCACATCGCAAAGGGTGCCTAGACGGGGGTGGGCTGCCTGTCAAGACATGGAGGCCGACTTTGTCCAATCTCGACAGGGTGACACGACGCCTCGTGGGCCGTGGCTTCCGCCTGCAGCCGGAAAGGACCAAATGTTTATATTGCTCGGCATCCGCACTGCTTCGAGAAGGTAGCTACAGCCATTTCCTGAGGATTTTGCATCAGATCGATCCGGACATGACCGTTCGGTCCTGACTGTCTTACCGCAAACCTCTCCGGATCTGCTAACTGCCACTTCCTGCCCCTACCGGCATCTCTTATCGCCCAGAGGCGCGGCTATCACGATGCAGCTGCTGCAACAGGTTTTATGGGGTGGCATGTCACTCCTCCACATCTTCGATGCAGCCGTGGCACAGGACAATGGGGGCAGACCCGTGCCCTACAAGGTGCAGAAGCCGCCGCTGGACACCGACTGGACTTACAAGGTGGGCACCAACCCGTGGCCGGAGCATCCTCGTCCCCAGCTCCGTCGCGATGACTGGCAGAGCCTCAATGGAATTTGGAGGTATGAGGGTGCGGGCAGCGGTGCCAGCAACGCTGCTGCAGCTTCTGGGCCACCGCAAGCGAACTCTCTGTCGCGCGAGATCATGATTCCCTCATGTATCGAAAGTGGCCTCTCGGGCGTCCAGGACCTCGAGTCGACCAACATGTGGTTTGCCCGCACTTTCCGCGTGCCAGACAACTGGCGAGGTCAGAATGTCCTGCTCAACTTTGAGGCCGTCGACTATGAGGCCACCGTCTTCATCAACGACGTCAAGGTCGGACACAACGTCGGTGGATATTTCCGCTTCACTATGGACATCACTAAGAATGTGCGATGGGGTCAAGACAACAAGCTGTGAGTCTGAACACCTTTGCTTCTCCCACTCGTCGCCGCCAATTGGAGCTAAATGGCTGCTGCCATTCCAGTTCTGTATCCGTGTATGATCCGTCCGACTTGGATGTGATACCCATTGGGAAACAATCTCGCAATCCAAGCCATATATTCTATCGCTCCTGCTCGGGCATATGGCAGCCCGTATGGCTGGAGAAGGCTCCTCCCAATCGTATCACGCAACTTGACGTAGCCGCCGGGATGGACGGTGTTGGTGCGTATCAATCTCTGCCTGGTCAATATGACGCCCAGCTGACCGGCTTGGGCTGAATCTCTTAGTCGCCGTCACTGCACACTCATCGGGCCAGCAAGGCACCGAAGTCAAGATCGAGATTGCCGACCCCAGCGGACATGTCATTGCACGTCAGAGCGGAAGCTCGGACAAGGAGTTCAAGTTCACCGTAGGGTCGCCGAAATTGTGGTCCCCCTCGTCGCCGACGCTTTACAATCTTACGGTCACCATGGGCGATGATCACATCCACAGCTACACGGGCTTCAGGACGATATCGAGCGGTATGGTCGACGGCGTTCAGCGACCATTGCTCAATGGCCAATTCGTCTTCATCTTCGGCACGCTGGACCAAGGCTACTGGCCTGACGGTCTCTATACTCCTCCGAATTACGAGGCCATGGTGTACGATCTCAAGATGCTGAAGAGTCTTGGCTTCAACATGGTGCGCAAGCACGTACGTCGCGTCCTCTCTCGCCCTCTCTACAAGCGTCTGCATTCGTTGACACTCCGTAATCGCACAGATCAAAGTTGAACCCGACCTCTTCTACCGCGCTTGCGACGAACTTGGCCTCATGGTCATTCAAGATATGCCAAGCATGCCTGCCGACGCCAACAGACCCCCGAACCCAGAGCAACAGGCCGAATTCCAGAGACAGCTCGAAATTCTGATCAACGAGCATAAGAGCTACACGTCCATCGTGATTTGGGTACGCGTCACCATGCCCAACATTTCTGTCCATCCATCTCTGCCCTCTCTCCACGCTTCGGCATTTCGGAGCGTTGAATGTTGGCTGACCCGTCGCATAGATCATCTACAACGAAGGCTGGGGACAGCTGCGCGGTCCTCCATTCCCCGAGGAAAAGCTAACCCAGGTGGTCCGGGCCATTGACCCATCGAGACTCATTGACTCCGTCACGGGATGGTTCGATCATGGCTTCGGTGACTTTTCGGTTCGTCTGACACGTCCAAGCGCCACGTGCACTACATCGTTAGCTGACACTGTCTGGCCCCAATCCTAGGACAATCATCACTACGCCAACCCCCAATGCGGAACACCTTTCTACTCCATCCTTTCCTCGCCGTACGATCCCAAGAGAATCGGGTTCCAGGGCGAATTCGGCGGCATCGGCCACACGGTCGGCATCGAGCAGTAAGTCCTCCACCCACAGTAAATGGCCGTCCACAGCACTAATCTTTCCCGCAGCCTATGGAACGTTCAGCAAGCCATCGACCAAATCAACCAGACCTACGAGATCAACGCAGACCTCGCCTCGTACAACTACCGAGCCAGCGTCCTCTTCCGCGAGTTCAGGGAGCAAATCGAGCGCTACGCATGCAGTGGCGGTGTATGGACGCAGACCACAGACGTAGAGGGCGAAGTCAACGGCCTGTACACGTACGACAGGCGCGTGCTCCGCCCAGACGTGGCGCAGTGGAAGGCCGACATCCAGAGCCTGTACAAGGCAGCCGAAAAACGAGGTGGAGCGAGCGCCTAGCTGATCTGTGTGACATATTCGTGCGAAAGTAACAAAAGTTGTCGTTGTGTGACTCTCGTGTCCCTGTCTGCGTAGTCGACGCTGTGACCAGTGTTTTGCGCCAGATGTATCATCATGGTGTTTTACGACGCCGCGAGGTGGTCCCTCATCCCAGCGCGTAGTCGGGGACCCGGTGCATTATTCATCGGTTTAGTGCATGCATAGCGGCGAGAGGGCGTGTGAGTCACCAGAAGGCGTCTGGTAGTAACCCCCGCGCATCCGATATCACGTCCATGGAAAGATGACCACGTAATTGAGCCTTTCTCGCGTTTCAAAGCACTTGGCGTACCAGAATTCAATAATCGTACGCTTGGTTTGCTCTTCATCTGCATTTCTATTGCAGGCGCGTGCGTTGGTCATACTGAAGAGCAATTGGCACAAGTCTGTTCATCCGGCCATTTTACGTTCAAGACAAACTGCAGGTCAACACTGTTCTTGCGGCCCTTGCACGATTTTGAGATATTTTACATGAAGCAGTTCCACGGCACGTCCTCCCCATGGGAGGCCACATACGGGCACTACCGAGCCATTCGGGTCGGACAGCAAATCTATGTGTCGGGGACGACGGCAGCGGATCTCGACAGTCCGGCGAGCCAGCCGAGGATGCTGCACCCCGGAGACGCGAGGGGCCAGACGCGCGTGATCCTGGAGGAGATTGTGAAGGCGGTGCGGGCGGTCGGTGGTCGCGGTGCAGAGAGTATTGTGCGCACCCAATTGTTCATCAAGGATGAGGGGGACGCAGGACGCGTCATGGAGGCTTTTAGGGATGTCTTGGGAAGAGAAAGAGGTGGCCAGGTTGGGTCGACGGCTATCTTATTGGTTGTGAAGGGGTTTTGTGACCCTGAGATGTTGGTGGAGATTATGGTTGATGCGGTAGCGGATGCGTAGGATGGTGGAATGTTGCGAGGTGTTATGCCGGAGGATAGGCGTCAAGGTTTTTGTGAGGATGAGCTGGTTAAGGGACGTTGGAGAGCTCTTACGATGTGGTGTTGGTGTCAGTGTGCTGATTTACTCATGTGACGGGATCGTCAATTCGTGGATTCATGAACTGTGTGGTCGTGCCTCTTGGCTGTATGGGTGTGATCGCTTGTCGACTCGTTGTCGAGACCTCGCCTGTCCGGAGCTGCCCCTCTTTCGCGAGCATTCCGCAGCGGTCTCAGCGTCGTCGCCTCAGCTGACTGGCGGCAAGTCGCAAAGGATCAAGCGAATGAAATCCAAATGTGATGTTGCTCCATAATGTCTCTCAAGGTCCAGGGGCTGATACGCTCCGGTGGCTGTGCCCAGACATGTTCGAGCAACGTCAAAGTTCGCCGCATGTTTCCCAGTCCAATCGTCACGGCCATGGCCTGCAATCTGGTTCGCAGCGTGTTCTGTACCTTGAGATCCGTGGTGCAGCATCCAATCATCGTGATGGGCCAGCATAAGCTGGTGTTGACGCGCTCCAAGGTGGGCAGCTGGTCGAGGCTCGAAATAGCCTCCCTGATCGCACTGGTCATGAGAGCCGAGTGCATCGTGTCTTGTGCCCTTTGATGCGGGGTGCCGAAAATGCTCCAGAGATAGAGAAGGGTGGCTTGCTTGAAGACCGAACCGGCAAGTTGACTGTGCGCAATGGTCGTGGCAACGGGTGTGAAGTTCAAGATCTGCGATTGTAGCAAACCGAATCTTATCATGTCATCAGGCGAGATCTGCGTCTCGGGATCGTCTCCCAATCGGAGTATGTCGTGGCCCAATTGAAAGACTTGAGGGATCAGGGTCAGTATTTCAAGCCAGCAGCCGCATAGTTGTCCGACGTAGCCTTTGGCAAGAAGCTGCTGTACAGCTCTTGCGATTGTCGGACTGAGGACGGCCTGCGAGGTCGCCGCGCCTTCTTTGGAGATCATGCTGGATGCGAACATGTGCATGTAATATTCGACCAGAAATTCGACAAGATCGTCACACCACGATGCGCCGAGTCGGTCCAAAAGACTGGTGAGCAGTGATCTCGACGCTGCTAGATGATTGAAGATGGTGCCATCCGCATCACCCCTAGCCACCTGGATGCCATTGTCAGATTTCCTCATCATACAGGGACCAAGAGATGAGACGAAATGAATACAGTCTTACCTCCGTGAGACAGCATATCAAGCTTCCAACAGCGATGATCAGGTTCTTGTCATCTTTGCCTGCAATGTACTCATTGACAAGACGGCGAAACATGCTCAACGATTCTGTGTAATATCTCGTCGCAACTGCACCGCGCGAGCCACACTCTCTCGATGCTTGTCGGTGCACGGCGCTCTGTGCCAGAATGAGATGCAATACGAGGGGGTTGGAGAAGGCGAGTGGTATCAATTTCGCCACGAAGGGATTGACGTCGGTGGTACCGTTTCCCATGCTGTTCGCCGTGCGGGTGACGTAGTAGCTGAGCAACTCAAAGGACTCATGACCATGCGAAGGAAGTAAGCTCATGGGAGTGGGTATTTCGTTGCCTGTTTCCTCGCCGCCGGGGACTGACACAATTACAGTTACTGTATTTTTGTTCGGACCCGACGCTTGCATCGGGGACGGATCAAGGGTCGATCTCGGCGCGGCAGTCATTCCCGACGCCGTTGACGAGGAATGAGTCGAAACGGCGTCGTCCAGCTCACCGTTAGCACAGTCGAGACCTGAGGAGCTCGATGATTCGGTAGGTGATTGACTCGAATAAAGTCTGCCATCCCGACTTTCAGGAGGGCAGCGTTTCGGCGAAGTGCTGTGTTGACTCGTGTCCAATTTGGATGGATGCGAGGCTCGGGTTGGTAGTGCGTTTGTCTCGTCCGATCGTTGTGAATCCTCTACGGCCGGCTTTCCGCCTTTGCTTGCCGGTCTTGACAATGTCGATGAGCTTCTCGGCCGGCCCCGCGACGAAGCCTGCGTCGGCGTCTTGGCCGGCCAAGTACATTCCAGCTTGTTGCGCCTGCAACCACTACAGACGGGCTGTTCCTCGTTGCATTTCTTTTTGCGACGCCGGCATGTGAAGCAGCCCGTGCGGCTGCGAATGATGGGCACTACCCTCATCATGGCAGCTGGAACATCCGCGATGCTGACGACGGCTTTAACTCGGAAAACCTGTAAGCCAAACATGAATGTCAGTCCACGGCGGGAATGAATAGCCGGGCAGAGATGCTGCTGTACTGACTCTCCGGGCCGTTCCACGTTGACTCCGGGATCGACATGTCCGGCCGCCAACGACCGACAAAGTAAAGATTCAGACAGCCACGTATCTGTATTGTAGACAGAGACTTCGCGGTTGCAGGTGACCACCGCATCACTTCACCTTTTGGCGAGATGATGCGGGGCAATCAGACCATTCAGCCCGACAAGGTGAATGAATGCTTGGGACTGACTATTTTCGACTGTCGCGCGCGCGCACTGAGGGGAAACTTTCTCACATCCCGCTGACTCGCCTCGACCCCGGACCTGGTGATGCAGGGTTCAATCGCTCCTTTCATAGGGGCGAACAGCTCGATTATGCCACGTGGGCAGGGACAGGCGAGGAGGATTGATGGATGGACTCAATCATAACGGGGTCTCGACCCGAGGCACAGTTTTTTTGTTCCCCCAATGGGCCCCAATGGGCCAACCACACACTTCGAGTCTCCGCAAAGAGGTAATATCCGTGGTAGAATCGTATCTGGAGTAATGCGGGAATACTAAAAACCCTCCACTATCTTTCCAAGTTGGCATCCAAATTGACTCTCGACCCAAGGTCAGATTGACTTCAGCATCTTATCTGATGAATGATCCTCTTGTCAGGCCGGCCATTCTGCCCGCCATTGACGTGCTGTGCAAGGACTGTCATAATAGCTGTCGCTATTGGCGTCGCTGCTACACTCGGACGTGTTCGGAGCTGCCCTCGGGTCGCGAGTCATCAACGGATTGGGAAATAAAACGTCCAGGTCGGGGCCCTCGCTCATCTCTTGCAAGGATGCCTGGTCTGAGCAAGTGTTCAAGGTGCGCCCCGCGCAGCCTGCCCGTTTGTCCTTCTCGTGTCACCTTGATCTCCATCTTTACTCTCTTTCTCTCTGTTGTCCCTTTTTGCCTCTGAACCAGACAAAGGACTTGGGCTGTGGCTTCGTGATCTGGTGTTGCCAACTTGGAAATGAAGTTTGGAAGATGCCATTTGCTCAGCAAAGCGCCATGAGTCAGGGATCGGGGGCCCGCGGCTGGCCTCGCGAGCCAGCCGCTTCTACTGTTTTGCGGTGCGACCTTGGTGAGTTGTGACCTCCTTCAGCGATTTGTCCACGTGTGGCCATTAGCGGGGGGGTTCGACTCCAGCTGGCTCGGTTCAGCAGCCGTTGGTTTCGTTTCCCACATGCTTGAGCAATCCGAGAATGTCACAACTAGTGCCGTGGCGGTGCTTGCATTGTTGGGTCACAACGTCTCGTCGTCATACCAATTGTCGGCTCGTCCACAACCTTTGTGCCTCTCCTCAACCGCCGCAACTGCCCTGGCCTGCCCACCTCGCGAGCCCTTCCTGAAATGTCCAGGCCATATGGTGCTCCCCGACACCGTCTTCCATCGCGCCCGTTTGTCAGAAAGCCCTAGCGCGAGTGGAAAGGGTCTATTCGCGAAGAGACGTCCGACGTTTTTGCGATCATGGCAGCGGGATCGCTCAAGCGCTCGACAGCCAAGGTGGCAGGGGGGCGCAGTCTCCCGGTTTGTTCGGCAGAAGATGATCCCGAGGGCCACAGTTGCACAGAATGGGAAACGCACTTTGCACACCGTTCTTCGGCGTCGCTGCGGGAAGAACGAAAAAGGTGACGGGCTTGACTAGTGCTGATTGGCTGGCCACTTGCACTTGCCAAGCTGCACCAGTGCGTTGGCAGCACAATTTTGACCCTTATCGTCGACTTGTGGCTCGTTCTTGCCCCGAGTGGAAGTGGGGAAGGAAAGGAGATCTGCGTTGAGGTTGACATTGAGGCGCGCGCAGGGATGGCCAACACCGCCTGCTGACCAGAGACACGTCAATGCGAGTTGCCCAACGCTGTTCATGGGCAGCTATTTCTCCCCCTTTCGCCTCCCGATTCTCCGGAAACTTGCTCTGTTCAACTCATTGCAGACTCTGATACTTCCCGCCGGCTCATTGCATGACAACGGTACGAAACCGTCATACCACGCGCCATCCTCTTCGGCTAGCCATTGTTATGCTCATCTTATGAGAAGGCCCTTCGCGACCTGATCTGCGTCTGTTCCTCGAGTTGCTTCGCGACGATCAACCATTAGCCCAAGTATTTCCGACGTCGACCTAAACCCCCGATATCCGATCCCGAGTGCCCACAAGATGGAAAAGAAGCCTTTCATCATTATTACCAACATTCCGTCGTTCATCCCCAGACAGCTCGCGCTCGATCTGCTACACTCACACGAAGAGGTCATAAAAGTTAACCCCTTGGTTCATGGCTTCGAGGCCATTCCGGCGCCTCGAGATGCGCTCCCCGACGAATATTTCAAAACGTGGTACGAGATCACGCAGCATATCCCGATTTTTGCGGGATTCACGAGAAAGATCACCTTTACTGGTTGTTTCGACAACAAGTCATGGGGCTTACAAACTCACATCCACGCCCCTCTCAACATTGACATGCGATACAAGTACGAAATTGCCGGAAATCAGTCGGGCGTTGAGCTGCCAGAACCTCGTAAGATTGGTCCTGAAGCCCTAGGCGCGCCAGCTGATGGCCTTTATCTCCGCGCCGAGATTGATATCAAATGCAACCCCATCCTGGTTGGCTTCGTCAAGACCCGAGCCAAAGCCGCCAACGAGCAAATGGTTCAGCGCATCGTCAAGGCAGCCGAGCTTCTGGATGCTGGCGTGCTGGGGGCTATGGTCGAGAACGGTAGACTGAAGACCATTAATCCGAACGACAGATCGAACATGGCGCGCAACAGAGCCAGCATCGTCCCTCAGATACCCAGCCCCCTCAGCAGTCCCTCCCTTGCATCCCAACAGTTATACAACGGCCCTTATCAGAAGCCTGTTTCTCCTACCTATCAGCATCTTCTAAGCGAAGCACCAAACAGTCCCGCCGTCCAGCAGAATAATCAACCTGTTGCAGTCGAGCTACCAGGCGATTCTGGTCAACAAGACTATACTCACAGCCAGTCTGCCCCAATGAATCAGGAGCTTCAAGCTGATAGCCGGTATTCCGTCAGCTCATCTCAGCCTCGGTGGTCGCAGAGTCTTCTCACCCCCGCTTCTCTGGTCGAAACACATCGAACGAGCATGAGCTCAATTGCGAGCAGTGCCGGAAACGCGCCATATCCATCACCGGGGCTGCGAACAGCAAGCTATGTGTCTGAGCTGGCTGCCCACCAGGAAACATGATGCGATTGCACTAAGATGGACAAATGCAAGAAACTGCGAGCCCAAAGGAGCAGCTCAACAACAAGTACAACAACAAGTACGCTCAGGCAAAGAAAAGTTGCTTGCGTCAGCACTTTCTTCCGCAATATGGATCCTGCGACATCAGTCCCCGACTGACTGCCCGACCTTGCTTCGCAGTCTCTTCCAGCTCGTTGACGCTACAGCGCCTGGCAATACTTGAACAGATCTCGAGGTCCGCCGCCAAATGATCAACAAGTCACGGTTTTCGCGGTTTGGTGGCCATCTGACGCAATGGATCCCATGAAGCTCCTCGTGTGGGCCAAAGCGGATCGTACAACGTCATTGTGGCTTTCGAAGTCTCGAGCAACGTTTGTGGCCTATTGAGCTTTCCTTCCACGCCTCGATGCTCACAGTCTAATAATGGTTCTTGGCTGGTAGGGTGCTTGGCACAGCACGCCTGGATCCGATCAAGCACAAACTGCATCATCATTGTTGGGACATATTAACGATTCTTCGAATTCGCTGTCCAAGGTGTACGGAGGGAACCAATCATTTATGCAAGCTTGTACTTATATATTCGGATCTTAGTGGAAATGGGCTTACCAAATACGCTAGGAGATACCGGGCGGCCCTCGACCTGATCTGACATGCTTTATCTTGGAGCAATACGTCACGGCCGGCCAGTGCATACCCTTGAACATACATTTATTCGTGCGATCATGCACTTCATGTATTTCGTTGCGCGGCATTTGCGGTGCGGGCACACAGAATGAAGCCATCAATGGAAACCAACACCTGCATCAACGCCGCTTAAGTAAAGTGCCCATGCTGTGACTGCAACTTGCAACTTGATGCAACAGGAACCATTGAGGTTCGTAGGACTCATACTGTGGCTCGACAACTGAGCAGAACCTGCAAACGGGAATGAATACGTCAATCTACACTGATCACATCGCAAGTGTTCGCGATAGCATGTCTGCTTGTATCTCATTGTAGCGATAATCATCCTCACAATTTGGCAGCTGAACGCATCCACCTTAGGTGCTCCATGTTCATTGAGCATCAACCTGATGAGCGGCAACTTGTCCGCTTGAATCATGGCCCGACCCGCCTTCGATGCTGTTCCGTTCTCCATCCGTGTTCACCTATCATATCACCGCGCGCGTTTGTGAAAGGTCGTGGAATTGAAATCCCATGTGTCTCCCACTCCGCAATCGATTGGTTGGTCGTAGAGGACATTGGGAGACTGAGTGATCTGCAAGATCAATAACACAGCAGAGGGAAATGACATGAGGAGACGTCACCATCTCCATATAATTCGAGCTTGTCGAGTAGGCGATATCACTTTCTCAATCCGTCTTTCCTCAGCCATTAGCTTATCATCGCGAGGCCTCAAGTAGAGATTTATAAAATCGACAAGGTAGCGGACGTCTTGTAACAGTTGATCGTCAACATCTCCGCCCGAAATTTTGAAGGCGAACTTGACCACGCGAGCCTGCAATTTGGCAAAGTCCAGTCCACGGGCGGTCAACGGTGGTTGTATCCGAAACGGCTCATTTGGCATAAATTTTAGCCTTAACCGGATGAGATCAACTTCGTGATAGCCGGTCTGTTCAGTCTGTGTGGCGAGGGACACTCCGTCGAAGTTCGAGACAGGCAAACAAGTCTTGTTGATGAATGGTCAAGATCTGGTGATGAAAGTATAGTCTGTCTGCAATCAAGATTCCTTCGCAAACAAGGAAACCTCGTCCGCCACGGCCCGCCCGGCCGCCCGGCCGGAAAAGATACACCCGCCCAGAAAGGTGCCCTCGAGAGCATTATAGCCATGCACTCCTCCGCCTCCGAATCCCGCCACCTCCCCTGCCGCATACAGCCCCGGGAATGGCGTCCCATCCGCCCGCATGACGTTGCTCTGCAGATTGGTCTCCAGGCCGCCAAGGGTCTTTCGGGTGACTATGTTTAGTCGCACCGCAATCAGCGGACCATGAGCCTCGTCTAGAATACGATGCGGTTTGGCCACCCTCCAGATCCTATCTGGCCAGTACGAGCGCCAATTGTGAATCATCAAGGCCTGAGTATCCTTGGAGTAGGCGTTGTCGAACTGAGAATCCCGCATGCTGATGACGGCGCGGATCTTGTCCAGTTCTAGTGCCGGACCGTCGCGTTCGGCTGCGAGATGGTTCATACCCTGCACGAGCTCGTCGAGAGACTCCTTAATGACGAAATCTTTGCCGTGCTTCAAGAAGTTCTGCACGGGAATGGTTCCCTTGTTTCCGGGAAAGAGTCGGCCTAGATAGTGCCACACGCTTTTGTCAGTGACGACGGGATTCTGCTCCGATCCAGAAAGGGCCATTTCCTTTGCGGCGATGGTCTGGTTGAGAATGAACCAGCTGTAGTGGTGTCCAGTGTGGCAGATGTGTTTCAGCGTGGCCATGTTGTCCGAGCTGGGGAACAGATGAGGGGGCATCCTCTTGCCGTTGGCATCAAGCCAGAGGGGTGAGGGACCGGATATGATGCGAATGCCATGACCTGGCCAGATGGGGTTCCAGTTCTGCAAACCCTCGGTGTAGTTCCACATGCGGTCGCTGTTGACGATATGAGCTCCCGCCCTCTCCGATATTTGCATCATTCGTCCGTCGACGTGCGCAGGCACCCCGACAACAAACTTCTGGGGGACGCTGGGCCCAAGGCGCTCGAC
Source organism: Aschersonia sp. MBC 877 (assembly GCA_030787035.1). Lineage (NCBI taxonomy): Eukaryota > Fungi > Ascomycota > Sordariomycetes > Hypocreales > Clavicipitaceae > Aschersonia > Aschersonia sp. MBC 877. Next base: position 8,442 of record JARJUA010000454.1, on the reverse strand, counting down.
AGGCCATCGCGCCTTGACGGCGTCGATGTTGCCTCCAATACCGCCCGACGACACAATGACAGCAGACGCCCGCAGTTCAAAGGTATCTACAGTGATTCGCGACGAACTAACGCCGCGTATAGCATCGTCATCTTCCAGAACACGTCCCCTTATGCCTGTCGCTCTTCCGGTGGTCGGGTCCACGATCAACTCGTCGACAACATGGCGATGCTTGAACTGCACGATTCCGCTCCTCTGCGCCCTCAAAACAGGTTCCAGGAAGACTCTCACCAATTCAGGCCCTGTGCCCCAACTACGATGCATCCTAGGAATCGTGTTACCGTGGCCGTCGGCGCTGCCGCTCCCCCTCTCAGCCCAGCCAACATCAAAGAGGAAGCTCAGCCCTCTGCCCTTGACGTATTCTTCCAGATCATCGGCTGCAAAGTCAACGTAGGCTTTAGCCCACTGCCGCGGCCAGTAGTCCTCCTCGCGGTCGAATTGGGCCGAGCTCAACCAATCCTGCAAAGCTAGCTCGCGGGAATCTCGAATGCCCAGACGACGCTGCTCGGTGGAATCGACGATGAACAAGCCGCCGAGCGACCAGAAAGCCTGACCGCCGATATTGTTGGCATTTTCTTGGTCAACGATGAGCGTCGGGATTTTACGTTTAGACAGCTCAAAGGCCGCGACTAGGCCGGCGAGGCCGTGACCAATGACGATGACGGGCTCAGCTGCCATGTTTGCTCGATTTTCGATAAAGCGGATAGGCGGAAGGGGGCGTCAGGATCTGGATTGGGACTTGCTTTGAGGGGGGCGATACGGTCCTGCGAGAGAGCTGGTGGCGGATCTGCATCGTATTGGGCCGCAACGGGAGCTGCATCACGGGGAATTTGATGGATGGCCTACATCGGCGCGGTCTGCGATAGGCTCTCCGGTCTGGTCTCCGGCCACGGCTTCAGAGCGCGCGTCAGTATCCATCATCTGGCATGATCGACGGCCGCTGGGATGTCTGCCGTGATCAGGTCAGCTGAGATGGCCAGCGATTGACGTAGACGAGTAGATGGAAAGTCGGCCGTAGATTTGTCCCCGTGATGCAGGATGTGAATCATTTGTTGACCGCATCGTCATGACAAGCCGTCGGCTTGCTGCGAGATGCCTCATTTTCCGCCTCGACCCAAACGCAGCTCATACACGGTTTCTGCACGCTGCCTCCTCGACACGAGTCAGAAATGCGCTTGCGGTTCAAGGCCAGAAAACAAAGCTGGCCATCTCATGGCCGGCAATCCTCGATGATCGCTCGTAGAGTCCCCTCAGGTCGACAAAGCTAACGTGTTCACGAGGTGGTAAATGCAACGGGCCAGCCTCATCGCTATTGGTGAACGCGAGCGGAGCACAGGTCGGAGCTGTACCACTACGGTGACGCTACAACTGATTGTCAATGCAGCTATACGTAACCTGGCGCTTTGGAGAGCCACTTACCAGCCGGGAACGACTCCATCTGGGCTCAATGGTGCCGCCGGGCTTGAAGTCGTCCACAAGCTTGTCTAGGAAAAGATGTGCGATTGGCAAGCCCTCGTCGGCAATACACCCCGTCTCATCGGAGCAGGATCAAGGTTCTTTTGATCAAGGCAGGTAATTATAAAGTGAGCTTAGTAAAGCACTGCGCTGCGATAATGTCAGGACGGTGCCAGCATCTGTCCCAGATCATCATCAAGAGCTTGCTTTCTGCCTCTTACATTGGTCATCACTCTAGACAATCAGCCAGGACATGCGATCACAAGCTTAATTAAGATGCTTCCCTATACAAACATGTATTCAACGGAGAAAGAGAGGCGCGGAATTGCTCAGGTACAAAACGCTATCGGAGCCGGCCTGCACAGAACGCGCCAGCTTGTCTTCCCATGAGCGATACTCTTGCAGAGCGGCAAGCTTACGAAGATGCATGCGCCACTCAGCTTGCACTCAGCCTTGCTGACGAGGGTTGCACGAGGATCGAATCCCATGGGGCGTGTGGCAATGCTAAATATAGAAACGAGGCGAAAGATTGACGTGAGGTCATGTCAGGCGCGGAACCCCTGCTATTGAAGCAACAGAAAACCAAGAAAAGCCGTCCGCAAGTTGGATGAGGGGTCAAGCACGGCTAGATGACATAAGAACGAAAAAGGGCCGACTGCAAAGTCATCAGGGGGCGAAGAACTCAGCTCGAGGGCCTGTACAAACAGAAAATGACAAGGTCAATTCGAGGCTGAAACCGCTGGTCGTTTCTTGCGTGCGCGCAGCCTTGGACATTTGACTACTTATAGGACTGGGCCCGATGGCATACCAGCTGGTTGGGAGCCAACCCTCGGGATCGTCACAGCGACAAGATACACAAGTTTGAGAACCCAACTGACCACCGACAATGGCTCGCTGGCTGCTAAGCATTTCGTACTTACTGACCACCGTCGTCGCATGTATTAAACGCCTTGCTCGCTAATAAGAATGTACAGAAGTACTCACGCTGACAAACCCTACCAGTCTCTATGCCTCAGACGCTGACAAAAGGGCCTAGCCCGACGCCAACCTGCGAGCCGCATTCTGGGTGTGACCCAGACGTGTTTATGGACGGACGAGTCTTTGGGTGGTGGGATTCCTTCGACGATCTCGGATTTGAAGGTGGAAATCGCAATGTTGGCCAGCCCTATACAACCGTAACTGTGTCCATTATTACCGAGGTAGACAATCGCCTCGACGCAACTACTGTCCGTACTGTTGCGCCCTCTGACTGGACGCCCCCCCAACTCATGCCGCGGGCACTCGAACCAGAGCAATAACATACAGTTCTGCGGGCCAGAACTACACAACAAGACTGTAAGAAGCCAAAGCGCATATCCAGGGAAGATTTCTGATGAAAGCATCTACAGTGCCTTTCCGTCGGTGTTCATTCGATGGCCTGAACACTACGCCTATGTAGGTACTATGACCGACCCATCCTGCGAAGGCAATAATTGCACGTCCACTCTCGTCACTACAACCGTCACGGTCCCCGGTCCCACACCGCAGTTCACGAGGGGAGATCAATTTGACTACTGGAGGGGCGTTATTGGCGACACGAAATCATTTCGTGACCCGAAAGGTATCTGGGCACAGGAACAATCCGTCAGAGGATGGAATTACTATCCGCTGGAGCAATTTTCCTTCATGTTTCCGAACGAGACTAACCTTGATTGCATTTGTTGGTCAAATGGGGGACCTGATTTTCCAGGCGATTTCACGTCATGGATGATGACAACAGTTACACAATATGTTTAGAAATCAGCAAACCGCCTTGCCTATGAGCCCTGCAGGAACCATGGCTGGTTATCGATGCAAACCGCCAAGTCTTGTTGGAAAGATGTGGTCCTGGTAATGAACGTGGCACTAGCCAATGGTGGCAAAGTAGCGTGCGCATCTGCTCGACAGGTGAAGCCGTGCCCACAGCCGCTGTTTGCACGGACCAACATCTTGTCGTTGGAACCGTGGCTGCATGATGCTTTTGCGGAAAGCTTTATACTTCTGCCGAATCACAGAGATCTCAAGCCACTGGGGTGGTACTCCTGCGGCCGCTCCTTGATGACAGCCCCAGGCGGGCGGCGGAGAATTGCAAAGAGCGGACCAGTGCGCGTTCGTTCGTCAGACGGATTCTGTACTCAAATCGATGAAGTCGGCGTGGCCTTCGTGACAAGTGAACGATGTCCTTCGCTTATGCTGGATGCAGTTTAACCTTACCACGTGGCGAGTGCAGTTCACAAGCCGTGGTATTCCGGGCGCTGCCTCAAGCGGCGGGCCGCAAGTGTGTCAGCATAATGTGTATCACGAAAGTAGTAAGATTTCCATTTCCGTATAGATTGCTGTAGATTTTTCGCGGTGACTCTGATTGCGCATCTTCGTCTTGTACGAGAGATCCAAAGGATCATGGACTGTAATCGAGGTGTTGCATCTCACCACGTCTGAGAGTGGCGTGGAGCCATGAGCATCTCTCGAGTCGACGTTAGCGGCGCCATCGAGGAGCAGCCGCGCGACAGCTACATGTCCTTGACGAGCGGCCCATGCCAGCGGCGTCCTACCGGCATGATCTGTAGCATTGACCTTGGCCCGGTCTCGGTCGAGAAGTAGCCGGACAAGAGCTTCATGTCCTCCTGGCGCAGCATAACAGAGCGGCGATCGGCCGATTTTAGCCTCAGCCTCGGTATTAACATCCTTCTTGAGCAGTTCCTGCACATTGGCTTCCAGCCCCCTCCCGGCGGCCAGCGACAGGGGCGTATTACCATTCATATCCCTTGACTCGGTATTGGCATCATTCTCGAGCAGTCGCTGCACAATAGCCTCCCGACGGGCGCGAACGGCCGCTTTCAAGGCAGTATGGCGTATTGAATTCCTTGACTCGATATTAGCACCATTATTCAGTAGTTGCTGCACGACAGTCTCATGTCCGTAATAGGCAGCTGCCGTCAAGGGCATCCTGTGTGGAAGTATTTTCTTGCTACAACGAACATTGGTGCCTGAGCAGTATGTTGATCATAGTTCCATGCCCTTTTCCTGCGGCATAGCACAGGTATTTGACGTCCGCATCTGCTAAGCCAGCGTTGATTCAAAGAGGCAAGAATCCCCTCGCTGCCGGCCTTCTTTACGGGATGGAAAAGGCCCTTGTCCCGATTAAACACATAATGGCGACTCAGCCTGTCACATTTCTTCATGCTCTGCAGAAATTGCAAGCGGAGCTCAGCAGACATAGGTCTCTTGAGCTCAAATGCCACTCCCTTGTCAGCGATCGACTCGACGGCTTTCCTGTTATTGGTCGCTAGCGCCGCAAAGACGGGCGATTCATAAAGCCCCATTTCAACTTTGAGGTAGGATGTAGCTCGAGGATGGATTCGAATCAGGTTTGCCAAGTTCTTCTTGGCAAGGATGTAGAGAAGGCTGACGGAGTTTGTGTACCGCCGGTTGGAGCGCCATTTTAGCACATTGTTGTTGAGAAGCAGCCATCGAGCAAGGGAAAACTTGGCAAGGAAATCTGCTTGATGCATCTTATGTTGCTGCGCCAAGTCGGCATGGTAGAGAATGTAGAGAACCGACTATTTGAGAAATGGTAACTTTGACAAAACCGCCCTCATGGTTGCTTTTGCCGTGTCAGACAGTAGCGGTGCGTAGTCTGTTATCTTGACGTTTTGCTCCATTCGAGCATTCAACTGTGACAGGCATCATTTCTTCAACATCTCATTCCAGTGGCCTTCGATGGTGCCAGAAGCTGCAGACCGCTGCTCGCGATATCTGTCGAGCAAAAAATCGCGAACAAACTCGGGAATGAACTGGACGACGGAAGCCCTGTTGCGCGTGACCTCGGCCAGGCCTTGGGAGCAAGACCTCACAAATGTCTCTATTGCGTCAAGGTCAACGTCATCCGTATTCCAGAGACCAGAGCACTCTTCATCGACACCGAGCTCGACAGCAAAATAAAGCTCTTCAGGCTTCAGAGACCGAGCGGCAAGGAGAATCCATTAAAGACAAATCTGGAGACTTGGAATATCATCTCTATCCTGTTGTAGGATCATTTCAAACAAGTCCCCCAGCCCCCGCGGAATATTCGCAATAGAGACAGACCGGCTGGTGTATTCGGTGATGAGAATCTCGGGACCAGGACGACCCGGAGGAAGAAGATGCCGGAACATTTCTCGAGTATCTCCAATTACGTTGGCTGCATGTACAGTCGGATAACTTCTCGGTGGCCGTTTTCAACCTCGAACGTGACTTCAGCACCAGTCGTTATGATGGTCGGGTAGTGGCGGCTGGAGAAGCATATTCGCAGCTGCATGTCCTTTTGGCGGGCCTGTCTGCAAAATTCTTCGAAGAAAGAGGCCATGCCCGCTGCCTGGCTCTGATCGCACTCGTCCAGCGCGTCCACGAAAATACTCAAGGTGCGATCTCCGAGCATCAGAATGGCACGTGTCAATGTCTGCTTCAGTGCCTGCTCGTGCCAGCCGTTTTGGGCCACCCCCCGGGCTCCATCATCCGTCATCCATTCCAGGCTACTTCGCAAGTCCGGCGCCTTGCTGAAGAGGTGGTGGAGGACCGAACGGTACAGGCTCGCGGTTGACTTCTCCATCGCATCGCGCGCGAGAAAGAAAAACGAGAGCACCATTTGCGAGCCATCACCCGAAGAATAAAGTCTGGCCGCTTGAACAAGGAACTCCATCAGAGTCGACTTGCCGGTGCAAGGTTTCCCTTTGATCCAGAGGATGCCGCCGTGATATGGCTATTGTGACGTATGTCTCCACGCCATGTATTCAGCTTTGGCGATATACCAGAGGCACATGGGTATTTCGGCCCATGACAGACTTATCAGACGCTCGTGATTTTGAGTGAAATAAAGCTGCTCTATAAGAATTTGTTTGCTATCCTCGTCGATGTCATTACCGTTCTTTCCTAGCATCCGTGTCGCTGATGGCTCTGTGTTATACTCGAGGCCCAGCTTGCGGGGCTTGGACGGACGAGCATTCTCATGGTCGCATCTGGGTCCCTGCCTGGCCACCGATTGATCTAAACGAGGGAATGACTCCCCTCGCATGTGCCTATCTGCCCCTAATTCTGATGGAGCGTCATTGGTGGTGGACATTGGAGCCCGTGGTTCTTCGATCGCCCTTTTCAGTTGTTGCAATGCTCTTTCCTCGCCTTCGCCGTATCTGGGAGTCATTTGAACGTCAAAAATGCCCATGAGCGAGTAAACCCTGTGTTATCTCCGCGTCGTCCTACGTGTCTTCGCCCATGCCAGTCTGTCACGAAGCTCAAAACAGGATGGAGAACTGCCCTGGAGTGCTACAACTGGAATCTTTGCAATGTGGCTGATGTTTTTTCCCTAGAGAGTCCTTGTTCCCGAACCTGACACCCTCGCACGAGAAGAACTCAACCGAGGCTGGGGCAAGAAGCTCCTGAAGAGTCCATCCACGGGTAAACCATCAGCTGCTCTGAAAAGCCAATTCCCAGATGAGCGGATCAGTGGGGTGCTGGTCATTCGAGATGGAAACATCAGCGAGATGAACGTAGCATCTGGTCGCCTTTTTGTACCAGCGGAACATAGAGATAATGGCCTCATTTAATTCGGCGCTGTTTGTTTTGTCAATGCAGCAGGTATCGACCCAGAAGTACGTCAACTCGTGAATAGCAGCTTGTTCAGCGCAAAACCGGATCTTATCCCAGCCACGCTTGCTGTCGGCCGCATGGTTCGTCAGGTCTTGGTAGAGGACCTCTTCATTGCCCCATGTGTGTGATAGGATCGCGTACCGGGGGATCTGGTTGCCATGCAAGTCGTCGGTGAGGTGGAATTCGCCTTGAGCATTGCGTGCCAGGAGACGCATGGTGAACTCAGCCAGAGGGCTATCGTGCTCTCGGCTGCCAAGATCCCAGACTGCGGAGAGGTTGGATCCAGGAGGGCGAGTATTTCATCCTGCGTCGTTGTCTTTGAAATGAGTGTGGCTGTGTGAGCTGGTCGCTTACGTCATTTTCTGCGTCGATCGATAGGCAGAGCGTCGGGTGCATTGTATTTCGTTGTATCTCCAAGCCCTCCCACAGCCATAAACGCGGCGGCTTGTCGCGAGCCGTCAGCCAGGAAATCTAATGACACGAAGACGAAATGTCCTTCTCACCTGATCGCATAGGGCCTCCCGCCACGAGCACGCCCAGGATGCCGTCAAAGCGTCAGCCTGCATCGGGACGACGTGTCAACCCCGCCAGCCGCGTCAAGTCTTCCTCTGTTTCTCTCCTCCTTCCCCCCAGAACGGACCAGCAACGGCAGGTGCGCCCTCCCACTTGCCCCGGTCCTACCATTGACGGCCAAACATCAGACAAACGCTTCCTCCAATGGCCTCCCGGGACAAAGAAACCAGCACTGACCAGAAAACCTTGGCGCGACAAGCGGAAAAGGTGGTCGTGGGCAGTGTCATCCCGGGACCACCACCATTGACCGCAACCTTTTCACTCTCGGCCATGCACATCACTGGCGTCCTCGTCGCCCTGACGTGCACGCGAATTATCAACAGCTTTACCCCAGTTGTCCTCACCGTCGGCATCCCCACCATCCCACGCGGCGTCGGCCTCGTATCAGGGCTGGTCTGCTGGTGGAGTCGTGCCGTCCTTCTCTCCCTCGTCATTGTGACTCCGGCTGACGATGGCGACGCACGCACCAAGCCGAGTGCTCGTGAGTCGTCCGCCACCGCCATCGGATAATGTCGTTGCTGACCACGACCCCTCGGTGGCTTCTTTGCAAGCTAATCACATTCTGCCTCAACGCCGGCTTCGATGCCCTCATCATTGCCCACGGCCTCTTTGCGCACGGGGGGGGGGGGGGGGGGGGGGGGGGGGGGGGGGGGGGGGGGGGGGGGGGGGGGGGGGGGGGGGGGGGGGGGGGGGGGGGGTGGGGGGGGGGGGGGGGGGGGGGGGGGGGGGGGGGGG
>JARJUA010000452.1:0-12539 GCA_030787035.1 Aschersonia sp. MBC 877 | reverse complement strand
ACCCTAACCCTAACCCTAACCCAACTAATACGGGCGAGCGGTTAATGGGGATCCCCTGTAGGACGAGCCAATGGGTATGACTGTACTCTCGTGTCTCAACTATCTGTCGCGTCAAAAATGGCGCAGCCATGACTGGCCTATAATTGACGTGCTTAGTAACCCTTATGTACCGCAACACTATCAAGGAGCCCCACACTCCAGAAGGATTTGCGCCGAACCTAGCGGTCACGATCATCAGTGCATAGATCACGTTGGAAGTGCGGGGTTAATTTCCAGCAGGAGCACTGCATTGTGAGTCATCCCCGACGACGACAGCAATAAAAGCAGTCAGCCGGTGCAAAGAGTCGGCTTATCTCCACGTCGCCGTGCCCATCTCTGAACCTTCCACAAAAAACCACTCTTGCTATGTCCACGAACTCGCTACCGTGCTTCCGGTATCGCCAACCGCGAGTAGCATACGCTGAGGACGTGGAGAAGTATTGTCCTGGCGGCTATCACCCAGTTGACATCGGCGACGTGATCTACAATGGTAATCAGGATTACGAAGTTATCCACAAACTCGGCCATGGAGGGTTCTCGACAGTTTGGTTGGTTCGCTCCTGTGTACAAGAACCGTCATATTTCGCGTTGAAAATTCTTTGTGCCGACGTCTTCGACGCTCCTGAGCTGGGCTTTCTTCAGCACCTCAAGAAAGTCGCCGGCCCGGGACATCCGAATGTGGTAGCTTTGTACGACTCATTCAAAGTCTCCGGTCCGAACGGCGAGCATCATTGTCTCGTCTTCCCGGTACTTGGGCCAAGCCTTCAAAAAATGAAAGCTGTGGCAGCCCTATCCAGTTCTACGCGACATGGTGTTTGCCAACAGATTGCCAGTGCTATGGCATTCCTCCATCACCACAGAATCTGCCATGGTGGTTAGTTTCACTGACCGACATCTATAGCAGAGTTTGCTAACATATGTTCTTCGCAGATCTCACTGCATCTAATGTTCTATTTGACTTCCCAGATGGTCAGACTCTGTCTGCAGCCCGCGTCTGCCAGCTTTTAGGCCCAGTCGAGACCGAGAATCTCCGGTTACTGAATGGATCACGCTCTCCGCATGCACCAAAACAAGTCGTCAATTCCCCAGATCTTTCAGGTCTAGATTGTTCAATGCTTACGCGAATCCGTATTGTCGACTTTGGCCAAGCATTCTTCGCAGATCGTCCGCCCATTTCGCTTGGAGTTCCAATCGACTTTTTCCCCCCTGAACTCTGTTTTGGCTACCTACCTTCAGCTAAAAGTGATATCTGGCACCTTGCCTGCCTTCTCTATCAGGTTCAGAGCAACACGTTTTTATTCCCTACATTCTTCCAGATATTTGAGCTCCTTATTGGTACCATTGTTGATCACCTTGGTCCTTTACCTGAACAATGGAGGGGGAGATTCAAATTCTCTGAATACGGCTACTGCGAGCCGGGGCAGGTACCAGAAGATACAGAACCTGAATGGTGGTATGAGAACCAGCAACCCGATAAGATTGCGAGCCGATTGGCACGGGAGGCAGCGCATCTGTCAACCGGTCAGCGCGGGGAGTATATCCGCTTGATTCAGGACATGACAGCATATGAGCCTGAGAAACGTCTCTCGGCTATCGAGGTGATACGGCGTTTGAGGTCAGAGCGGTTTGCGGACGACAAGCCGAGTGAATAAACTTGGTTTGAGGAAAACTAAATGATTTATCTACCCAATGCCCTGGGTCTACCCAATGAATGAACCAATGAAATTATCCCGCTCGGAGGGACTGCGTTATTCGGCTGGAATGGTCAGGAAACGACTGTTTTGACGCACAGGCGGCCTAGAGACAGATTTCATTATGCCTTGAAGCTTTGTAAATGGTGGTGGCAAGAATCGCTGAGATAATTCCCACGGCTACCTGAAAAGGGAAATATTTCCGACTTCTATCCGTACTCAGCCTTTTTCTCGTCAGGCAGACGAGGTTACGTGCGCCTGGGTGGACTGCGGAAACATTTCACGGTATCCTACATCGCTACAGCTCACCAGGTTGACCGCGCATCGCGCTTACGACAATAGGTCGCGTCAAAGAAGCTAACAATGAAACCTTAGGCACTTATATTCTAATCACCAACCTGCATGTTAATATTGCCCGAAAAGGTTCTCACCCCAACAAACGACGAGCCTGACAGCCTAGTCCCCAATAAAGTCCTCTTATTTTCTTCCACAATCTGTACGCCCTGTCCAACAACAGACTTGCTCCCAGTATATGTATCAAAGCGGAACCTGCCGGCCCAACTCGCTGGGTAGAAAAGATTGACTTTGCCGCTCATGGACGAATGCCGGGCCTCAAACTCTGGCAATGGCGCCGCGATGTTCTCGCTGGGAGACACGACGCGCACGACTGAGGCTCCACTATTGCTTTGTGTTGTCAACAGGCGGTATGCCTCGCTGATATGGCTGAGCGTGGCAGGGACGACTCGCGCATTAACATTCCCGGACGTGGACTTGAGCTCGGCCGCTGACGTCATGACGACGTTGGCGAGGATGTTGCCGGATATGCTGACGATGCGGATGGTGTGGTCGCTGGGCGGAGGGCGCAGTGGCTCGTCGACAAAGATGTTGCCCGAGGTGGATGTGACGGCCAGGGACGCAGGTTTGGTGGTTGGACGGGAAGCGTCGGCCAGACGGGGAACCACCTGCAGACCAATGCTGCCGGAGACGGTATCGACTCTGAGCGCGTCATCGAGGGTGAAGCGGCCGCTGATGTAGCCGCTGACAGTCTTGATGTTAATCCACGGCGACGACAGAGCATACGGCGCGGCGTCGTTGTCGACGTCGGCTGCGCGCGGAGACCACACGCTGCCGGAGACGGTCTTGATAACGGCCTGTTCTTTGACGTTGAGTGCCAGGCCCGATACGAACACGGCACTCAGCTGCGTCGTGTCCAAATTGAGATAGTCGAGGGACGCCTTGCCGCCTCGGGGCACGTTAACGGTGACGCGCAAGTAGATGCACGGCGCGCGCTCAAGGGCCGTCCACCACTCAGCATCCCGCGGCGTCGTGATCCTCACGTTCTGCATGCCGTAGTCGCTGTTCCACACCTTGACTTCGGCCTTCAGACGCTCATCGTTGGCAATTGTTTCCACCACGATACTCCCACCTGCCACGCCGCTGTCATCAGGCGTAGGCTGCACTCTGACAGAGCCGTAAATACCCACGCTTTGGCCTTGCTGCCAGCCTCTTCCCACCGTCTTCTGCTCAATACGTAGACTGCGACCGTCCTCGAATCTGAGTTCCGCCCGAGACTCGCCATTTGAAATCGGCGTGTTCCGGCATTTTGTCAGACTGGACCATTGGAAAGGAGCGTCGCCCGTTATGAAAGCATCGTGTATGGGATCCGTATTATTGTTTACAGGCATGTCGGGAGGCGCAGGCTGAGCATGAAGCCTCGCAGTGGCGGCAGACACGCTGCCTAAGAGTGCAAGCCACAGCATGGCAACGCCTTGTTTTGGTCCGATCATCGCGAATTCGACTATAATTTGGGTATTTCAAATTTTTTATACTTGCTTTGTCTGTTGCGCAATTGAGGTCTTTACGTATCTGTCTGATGAAGCAGCAAAGTCATGAATTCAGCAATGGTGACAGTTTATATACAAAAAACGGCGGTATTTACATCGTCTCCGGTGGTTGCTCGTATATTTGATCATAGCTATGTCTGCATTGTCTCTTGGCTCATGCTCATAATCATGCCATCCTCTTTATGCATGGCAGAGCAGCACATGGTATATAGTACATCTGCTTTCGCACCCTAGATAAGAGGATGGAAAAGAGCACCCGAAGAGGCTGGCAAAGAAGGAAAACTTTAAGAGAAAGAATGAAAAATGCGGCTAATGTCAAAAGTGCCTGCGGGCATCCGCTCCTCCCTATTTCGGCTAAGCGGTCGTAGCGCCTTCCGCCAACGTCACACCGGCAAAAAGTCCAATCCAACATAGTTGCCGTAGCATGATATAATACAGTGCGTCACCTTGCGTCATATGCTCCGATTAGACGAGAGGACTACATTACGTCGCATACAAATACGAGCTGTTTTTCTGTCCCTGACTAACCGGATCTCACGGTATCGCAGAGCAAAGCAGTACTTTTTCCTTCTTGCCAGTTATGCAAGGAAGAAAAATAAGGACGTCAAAAGCGTGATATAGTAGTACCAAAAACGGATTCCGTCTAGAAGGCCCCTTTTACTATTTCCCAAATGCTATTATAACAACCATCTATAATTGCTATTGTTAGCCTTTTCTTACTATGCATAGCGGGGGTAAAAGGCCTAGCTGCCAATACCTTAGCAGCTAATGCTTATACGTAAGAACAACATGAAAACAATGCACTCCGACTCTACCACTACTCTCTTCGTATTCCTCCTTCTCTTTCTTTTCTTAGCATTAATACAAAGAAACCATATATCTGTCAAACGCAACTAACCAAGCCCCATGGTCTACACCTTGGCTTTAGCTTCTGCCATGTATCATGTCCTCTTTTGCTTATCTAAGAAGTGAAATAATTCACACGAGGAAGACGTTGTCTAGTGACGAGGACGTGAAGTGAGACTTGGAATTAGACTTTGTGAAGCTAGCGTAGACTAACATAGTTTAATTATAATATGTTACGTGGCATGGCATATGCTATATAGGGTAACATGGTGTAGCTGTGTACACCTAAGCACTATGAGTATGAGTGAGATACCTGTGCTGTAGCATGGCAAGTGCAACTCCAAGGAGTTTAGCGCTCAATATTAGCACCTACATACTTGAGAAACCCTAACGCTCCAAAAATGCCTTCGACTATGAGATAATTAGTTGCTTCTGCCTGTACAATGATAATTCTCTTCCGTTTACAAATGGGTGAACTAGAACACGGGCGCCTATAGCGAGATGCCCAAGTTTACCAAAGGATGACTGGTTGGATTCTTTTTCCGTTATATGAAAGGATCTTGGGTGGATCTATGTCACTGCATGTCATCTTATGACCAAGGCTCGCCTGGAGTTATCGCCGCTAAAGACTGGCTCGTTCTCGGCATGAGTCCGTAGGCTGGGCCACCACAACGAAAACTTTTGGCCGCGACGAAGAGATCCAGTGCTCCTGGGACGACTAGGCGTAAGTTTTGTCGGCCTTTTTCCCTTCGATATCTTTTGGATATAATCTGTCATACAAATTAGGTATTATGTAAACGGTAGTTTAATAGAGGTTCGTGAAGGATTTGTTCCCCTATATAGAAAGATTATTTTGCCACGTATAATTGCAAGAATGCTGGCTATTATCTGAAACTCGGAAATTACACGCGACTCTTAGCCAAGTAAAGTTATTAGAAGCTGACGGCGGAAGAGATGCTCGGGGATGGGGCAAGCCTTGATAGTATCTTCTAGATTCCTAGATTCAGCTGTCAAGCGCCTATTGGCGTGTCTGCCCCCACAGCTATTGTTAGTGAAAAGAGGCGCTATGATAGAAGAAGGAGATTGCATGTGCGGCTATGGCTTGAACTATTTAGCACGCAGAGCAGCGCAATGAGTGGAGTTGTGAGGCGCAGATGCAGAGTCGTGGCATGCTGCGCCGAGTGGCGTAGTTGCGGATCAGCTTGCCTCCGATGGTAGCGTTGAATGCTCGCCAGGTGATGGGGGATGGCCAACAAGTGTCGCCAGGGAAGCATCGACAGGAGTGGCGGGATTGATTTTTTGAGGGCCGAGCCCATGCGGCATGTGCAGCATCGGTGTGCGCGCCATCCTCCTTGTCGATATAAGCCGCTGCCACACTGACGATCACAACTAGCAGAAAGAGCGACAGCCTCATGATATCCTTCTAGGTGGATTTTGGCAGACCGATCAGATGGGAAAAAAAGGTTCAGAGAGACGAACTCGGTCAGTAGATGTACATCCATCCGTCTGACATACCTATGATGTCACCCTTTTCCCGTGTCAACAACACCAAATAACAGGGTTTCTAGCTCTTACAGGAGCTCGTGCAAAGGCAATACACAGCAAGCCATCCATTGGTTTCTTGCGCCATTTTAGTGGAGTCACAATTTTGGTGGTTGGTCACTGCGCTGAATATGACGTATTATGCACCCCGAAAACGATCCTTGGCCCTCCTTCCAAAATGTTCCCTCCGCGTCTCATTGGAAGTGAGAACTTAAGAAAAAGTAAAGATTTTGTGCCCTTGCAAACATCGCCTCAGATAAATACCTCGGGTAAGCTGACTGCATCTAGCAAGCCCACTACATCTGGTGTGATTCTTATAGCGAATTGTGAGAATCCCTTCCTACTCCGCCTGAGTCTTCTTCCACCTTCGACACAGATTTCAAAACTACCAGTTTGCCTTTTCGTCAGCATGCAGTCTGAAACGCTTAATGCCGATTACATTATTGTTGGTGGAGGTACCGCTGGCCTTGTCGTGGCAAGCCGTCTCTCTGAGAACCCAGAAACCAAGGTTCTTGTGCTTGAAGCTGGAGACGATTTGTCCGGGGATCCTCGCGTCAATATACCAGCACTTTGGACCTCATTGCTTGGATCTGATGCCGACTGGCAATATCACACAATTTCTCAGCAGGGTCTCGGGAACCGTTCCATCCGAGAGCCCCAAGGAAAAGCTTTAGGAGGATCTTCTGCTATAAA
Organism: Aschersonia sp. MBC 877; assembly: GCA_030787035.1. Taxonomy (NCBI): domain Eukaryota; kingdom Fungi; phylum Ascomycota; class Sordariomycetes; order Hypocreales; family Clavicipitaceae; genus Aschersonia; species Aschersonia sp. MBC 877. The sequence goes on along the minus strand of JARJUA010000452.1, from coordinate 5,884 downwards.
CGGACAAGCTTTCATCGCGCCCGCGCAAGCAGAGATTGATGCATGGGCAGATCTAGGTAACCCCGGGTGGGACTGGGCAGGCTTGGTGCCATGGTTGAAGAAGTCATACACACTTCTGCCGCCGAAGGATCGTGAAACAATTGACCACTTGGGAATTGACTGGATCAACGATGACTTTCGTGGGCGTACAGGACCTATTAAGGTCTCTTTTCCTGGTGTCATTGAAAACCCATTGTGCAAGGCATGGATTGATGCCTTCCGGAAGGCGAATCAGGTCACATCCGGTGGTGAGTAGTGAAAAACGGATGCCGCTATTGAATCTAGCAGAACGAAAGCTCACATGCTCAATAGATCCTTTTTCGGGCAATTCGATCGGCGGCTACAGTAACGCCGCAACAGTCGATCCCGACACAAAGACACGAAGCTTTGCAGGCACCGCATATGGAGGCCCCTTACGCCACAGGCAGAACGCGCGAATTATCTTGAGAGCCAAGACCCACAAAGTGATCTTTTCTGCGACAAAAGTATCCGGAAACGTCAGGGCGACGGGAGTGCTAGCCTCACTTGGGGGTGAAGACCCCGTCGAATTCAAGGCTTCCAAGGAGGTAGTTCTAGCCGCCGGCGTCTTCAATACGCCAAAGCTCCTGGAGCTTTCAGGCATTGGCAACAAGGTAATCCTCGAGAACCACGGCATTCCAGTCATTGTGAATTTGCCTGGAGTGGGTGAGAACCTGCAAGACCATCTAATGACCGGCGTGAGCTTTGAGGTCAACGACGGAATCGTTACGGGCGATGCCCTGATGCGACAAGAACCAGAGGCTCTCGCTCTTGCCCAGAAGCTGTACCTTGAACACCAAGCCGGGCCATTCACAATCGGTGGCACACAGTCGCATGCCTTTATGTCTACCCCTGATGCCGAAGGGGTTCTTGCCCTCCTTGACATCCCGTTTCATTCAGCTGACGAGCAGCAGTTCAAGTTGACTCGGTCATTGCTTAAAGACCCAAAACAAGCCTCAGCAGGTTGGTTTATGTTTCTTGCTCAGGCGAATCTGCATCAAGGCGGCAAAAGCTTCGTTGGTACGCAACTACTCCCTGGAAATTTTGCCAGTCTTGGATGTTCCCAGTCTCATCCGCTTTCACGCGGCTCGTCACATATTTCTTCAAACAGTATTGATGCGATACCCAACATTGATCCTCGATACTTTGACCATCCGGCTGACCTGGAGGTCATGGCACGCCACGTTCAGGCCCTTGAAAAGTTGCGCAACTCTGAGGAATTGAAACGCTTCTTCAAGACTAACGGACGACGCAACCATCCGGATGCTTTCCTGATTGGCGAGCTAGAAAGCGCCAAAAAATATGTGCTTGACACCGCCACAAGCACTTACCACTCTTGTGGGACCGCTTCGATGATGCCCAGAGAGCAGAAAGGTGTCGTGGATGCCACACTTAGAGTGCACGGATTTGAGAATCTTCGTGTTGTGGATGCTAGTATCTTCCCTTTGATTCCACGTGGGAACATTATGTCAACTGTCTACGCTGTTGCCGAAAAAGCGGCGGACCTTATTTTGAACCATTAGGGTACGCGTTGTATCCCAAGTGACGATATAGTAGGGTATCCATTTCTTGTCGAGAAGCACTCACTGATGAGGCATCTTTTAAAATCGTGTGCATTCCATAGAGCTCGGACAGTCAACCTCGTCTGGAGAATATATGACTCAACGCCATTGACAGATTGAGCCCATTGTGCCCATTGGACCTACGAGTCACCGAGGCAACATGTGGATTCTTTCACGCTCTTTCGAGATACATGTTGCTACTCGGTATTAGGCCACAAGCGACCGAGCGTACTTTTTAATCTCACGTTTCGAATCAACTATCGAAATCAAGTTTCTTCATCGTCTTGAGAAGACCAATCGCAAGTTCCCTGGTTTAGCTGTAAAATTATCCTCTATGTCCTTCTCGACACATATTTGATCCTTCCATGGGGCGAAAGCAATGCGATACTTGTAGACCAGTAGCCCGATTACGATCCTCATCTCCATTAGAGCGAGATTTTTACCCAGACAGGTGTAGCGGCCTATACTCGCCGGGGTGGAGGAACGGAGGTTAGATAGTGGATTCAATGGAAGGGAACGCGTGGACTAAGACCGAGCCTTACCTTGGGCAAATGGCAGGAAAGATTGACTATTTTTAATCAGTTGAGGCATACTAGTCCATCGCTCTGGAATGAACTCATTCGCTCGCGCATAACATCTTTCCGCTGCAATACTAGAAAGTTGAAGATGACTTGGAACATCGAATGCGAATAGAAGTCGTCTTACATCTGAAAATAGTATAACGAGGTGCTCCAATAGTAATATCACCGGGGATATACCGGCCGGCTATAGTCATTCCCTCTGTCGGGGTGTCTCTGTAATCACCGGTGGGCACAGCAGGATGAAGTCTCATTGTCTCTTTGATGACCGCATTGAGATGCGGCAGGGTCTTGAGACAGCAGTTGCTGCGGAAATCTCCCTGATTTTAGCTCTTCAAAGGCCAGTTCGGCTTAGTGTGGATTCGCTGCTAACTCGTAAAGAATGAACACAAGAGTAGGTGCTACCGTGTCGCTGGACCTGGTCTTAGCCAAGAGGGACAGGTGGCCTTGTAGTCAGATACTGACCTGCCAGCAATAATCGCCACTATGGTCTCTCCTGTGAGAAGGTGTGGATCTCGATCGAGAGTATCTATTTGGAGGGCTTTTATTATAAGATGGCACATTCTACTCTTAGCTTCGTCGATATCTTGGACCTTATCCAGGGTCATCATGAGCAAAATCTCAACTCAGGAATGAAACTTCCGTTTCAAAGCGCTTGATACCGGACGGCTGTTTCTCACTCACTTCAACCATTTCTTGCATACGGCGTCGACACCATGCTAACATGCAATGCCAGTCCTTGATGACCCAATATCCACGCAGAAACTTAAAGCCAATTTGAGCAAGCCAGGGCACAGGAGAGAAAGGACCAAGAAGTCGCATCGCGCGCCTGTTCGTTGATATCCATCAACCCGCCTGCTCCCCGGCGATTTTCCGTGCGCCTGTATACATAGCTTTAAGGTAATTAGATAAGAAAGACTTATATAATGATTACAGACATGCTCTAGAGGACAGGGATGGTGGTGCGGTCAGTTGAAGAGAATCTTCTTATTTTGTAGGCTCGTGCTTCTGTTGCAATACTATCGCTTTGACTACTAAGGTAAAGGAGAAGTAGACTGATCGTGAGACGCAGTAACAAATTCATTTTCTTTTCGGCGAATAATTGCCCAGCACGATATATTGCTCATCGATGGCTTCGTGTCTTAGCCTTTGAGCTAGTCGATCATTTCAACGAAGGTGCTATAATTCGTCAACGCGATTCCATGCAATCGGTGAAGATACAGTGGGTTATTCCCTCTACATGGCATATAGGGGTGATGCCACGATTCTATTTTCTTAAGCGTCATTGACTGTCGTACATAAGACCCCGCCAATCTCACCTTGCCCGGCATCATGGCGATCACAAACATATGAGATGGTTGCGGGACACCTGTCTGGTACAGGAAAAGAAGGCGTGCAAGAATTCAATACGGATAATAACATCAATTTTGAGTCGATAGACGATGTATGGGGCGCCACGTGACCGTAGTACTAACCGGCCGTTCTTTAGGTGTCTACTAGCCGCTCTCGCTCCAGACCCAGACACTTTCAGCATGCCAACACCGACGCCTTCGTCCCTCGGGACCGTCTTTGACGAGCTCTTGGAGGCCAATGGAGACGACGAATGGAAGACCTGGTTGAAGCGGGTGCTGTTGGCCAAAAGTGACTTGGGCGCCTTTGTTGCGGCCCGTCGTGGGGGCGGGCCTGTGACCGACTACCTGGGCTTCCTCAAGGGCTCCTTCAATTTCAGCCTTGGATTCCGCTTCGATGACGACGGCTCTGCCGCCATAATCCGATTTCCCAAGCCAGGCCACACGACGACGTCTTTACGCGACGAAAAGGTCATAAATGAGGTGCGCGTGATGCAATTCCTGACCCAGAACACCACCATGCCAATTCCCCGGGTGCACGGCTGGGGCTTGACCTGGCAAAGCCCGCATGGCCTCGGCCCCTACATCATCATGGATTACGTAGAAGGGACGCTGCTGTCGTCAGTGCTGAAACGGCAGACCAAGACAGCCCAGGACGATGTCGTACTTGATCCAGACGTTGACAAGTCAGTCCTGGACACGGTCTACCGTCAAATTGCCAGCTTTCTTCTGCAGCTATCGCGACTCCCCTTTAATCACATCGGGGCCATATCCGAGACCAATGGCAATTGGGCTGTCACCCATCGTCCCCTTACTTACAACATGAACGAGCTCGCCAGCGTCGCCGGCTACCCACACGACCAATTCCCAACCTCACCCTTCGACAGCGCCAGCGACTACTTCGATTCCCTCTCGCACGAGCACCTCACACACCTCCAAACCCAGCGAAACCTCGCCGATAACCCATCCATGGTCCGAGCACGCCTTACCGCCCGACAGCACGTCGCCAAGCTCCTGTCCCGCAGCTGCATCCACGACTCGGGCCCCTTCTTCCTCTACTGCGACGACCTCCGACCGGCCAATATCCTCATTGACCCATCGACACTTCAGATCAAAGCCATAATCGACCTTGAATACACCAACGCGATGCCCTCGCAATTTACCTACGATCCCCCCTGGTGGCTTCTCCTGTCCAGTCCCGACCTATGGCTCGAGCACGACGACCTCGACACCTTCCGAACCCAATACGAGCCCCGAATGGAGCACTTCCTCCGGGCGCTCCAAGCTGAAGAACGAATTCTCCTGCCGACGCCACCTACAGATGCAGACCTGCTCTCCTCTCGTATGCGCGAATCCTGGACAAGCGGTCGCTTCTGGCTGGACTACGCGGCTCGGAAAAGCTTTGACATTGACGTTGTGTACTGGGCGGTACTGGCGCACGAGACCGACACGCCGAGTGGTAGCGACGCTGAGACTGATGCGGACCGATTAATCAACCTTAAGATGGAGCAGCTACGGATTTACAAGGAAGAATGCAGCGCGCGCTTCTTGTCGAAGTCTTGTGCTAGCGATAAGAGGTAGTTTTAGTGTTGCAAAAAGGCGTAGAAGAGCGGGGGAAAGAACTGAACTTGTGAAGTCTTTGTTTTTATTGTGTGTTTTATCTCGCTTATGACTTGGACTGAGTGTACGTCCAACGCGAAGCGCTAGCTGAGGACGATGGAGACTTGTAGTTACTGCTACTAAAAGGCTAGTAAGCACGACAGGCTACTTCGGATGGTTCTATTCAAGGCAATGTGAAATGAGAGAAGAAGTGAAGAATGCATCCAGTGGGTTCATATTCGTTACTATACTGAATAAAGCTGACTTCTCTCTAATGATATTAGGCCCAAAGGCCCAAACAGTACTGGAATCCTGCGCAAATTTACAGAATGCACCCCCCCCCCCCCCCCCATGGACACAATCACCACGTCAAAGTCCTTTCTAGTCCAGTAAGCGTATTACCCATATCGGTAAAGTGAGATCAATCGCGGTGAACTTGCCTATAAGAAGAAGCAGCGTGCCTCATAGCAAGAGCGAGCGAGCAAGTAACCGTCAGCAACACGTGGATTTAGTAAAGTAGTGCACATTAGGCCTTGGCTGTTGGAGGAGAAAAGTCGGCCAGGTTGTTCAGTAGGTAGCGTCTCCGCCTAGCTTTGGATGTTCTGACACCAACTCGGCCACGGCAGGCAATTATACAGCGGAAATGACACCCGCCTCGTAGCAACATATGGAATTGACCTGTAATGGCTACATCAGCGGCCGCTTCACCCTCGATAACGCGCTCAGAGTCAATACTATC
>JARJUA010000451.1:0-10318 GCA_030787035.1 Aschersonia sp. MBC 877 | reverse complement strand
CCCTCGCACCCTCGATCCCGATCTCTCTTTCTACTCTCATTCTTCATCATTAGCCAATCCAGCTCATGGCAGATACATCGACCGCGCCCCCCCTCACACGGAGCTCGGTGGTGGCAGCACGCGCCCTCATCAGACAACATGTGCACGTCACGCCCGTCGTCACCAACCGAACGCTGTCGGACCTGGCGTCCAAGCCTCGCAGCCTCGACGGCACGCGCTACGAGGGCAGACGGCCCGCCCGCCCCCAGATGCGACTGTGGTTCAAGTGCGAGAACCTGCAGCGCGTGGGAGCCTTCAAGGTCCGGGGAGCCTTTCACGCCCTGGAGCGGCTGAAGACGGAGGACGGCTGGGTCGAGAGCGGCGGCAAGCTGAGGGGCGTGGTGACGCACAGTTCTGGTGAGACGAGGCTGCGCTTTTTTCCTCTCGTGGGCTGTGGTTGACGTGGAAGTAGGGAACCACGCGCAGGCGCTGGCGCTGGCTGCGCGGGAGAACGGCATCAGCGCCCACATCGTCATGCCGGAGGTGTCGATGAAGAACAAGATAGAGGCTACGAGGGGGTACGGCGCGCGTGTGTATCACAGCGGCAGCACGTCGAGCGAGCGGGAGAGGGTCGCGCAGAGAGTCATGGAGGAGACGGGGGCGCGACTCGTCCCGCCTTACGATCATCCGGATATCATCCTTGGGCAGGGCACGATGGGCATCGAGATGCAGGAGCAGGTTGCTGCGCTGATGGCGGGGGAGGACCCGTACGGTCACGGCCGCAGCAGCGACGAGAGCACACGCAGGCTGGACGCCATCATGACGCCGTGTGGAGGAGGAGGCATGCTCTCGGGCGTGGCGCTGAGTGCTGAAGGCACGGGCATTCACGTGTTTGGCGCGGAGCCGTCGTTCGAGGGTGCTGACGATGCGAAGCGAGGGCTGGAAGGCGGCGAGCGCGTGCGTGAGGTCGACAGCTCTACTGTTGCCGACGGACTGCGCACGCCGCTGGGCCAGTGGCCGTGGGTGGTCATCTACCAGAAACGTCTCGTGCGAGGCATCTACAGCGTGACGGAGGAGGAGATCAAGGAGGCGCTGAAGCTGGTGTGGGAGAGGATGAAGCTGGTCGTGGAGCCGAGCGCCGTGGTCGGGCTGGCCGTTGCGCTGTTCGACGAGGACTTTCGCAGCCTGGTCGAGCGCGAGGCCGGCGAGCAGGGCTGGGATCTTGGGCTGGTGCTGAGCGGTGGTAATGTAGCCTTGAATGCTGTCGCGAGGCTGCTGCCGGACTGAACAGTCGGCAAGTACGTACGTACATCCATGGGTTGATGACGACCAGAAGAGACGGGCTTGCGAGTACGGAACCGCAATATACTCTCTGCTACACACTCCCCTCTTGTACTGGGGCTCTTATCATGGTCCGGGGGTAGTACATGGACGTTGCTACCGTGCCTTTCAAAAACACCATGTTACTCGTGGCCCGTCAGGCACTCGGTCGGACTCAGTATGGGACGCATTTCTTGCGCAACTCTGACGGTCCTTGATTCATTCATGTATCTAACCGTCCCGTCCTATGAAGAAGAGCGTAACGTGACGTGGTGATGACTCGGTAGAGGTGTAGAGGACGAGCCCGAGTCGTGTCCTGTATACCGTGTCGTGTCGTGTCGTGCGTTCGTCACTGAGCGACAGTGTCTTCAGCAGCCATCTACATGTGGATGGAGAGTTACGATGGAGGAGCAGTGGAGCCAAGTACATGATTTCAAGCCGAGCCGAGAAGAAGGAAAAAAAAAGAATGGAAGGAAGCAAAGGGTGAAAGGAGGAGAAGTTTCCCACGAAAAAAAAGGCCGAAGAAAACGGCTCGACCCCGCGGCGGGGCAACGGCACCAACGTCATCGCACCCTGTGCATCCATAAAGTACATTCAATGCGACTCGAGTCCAATTACTCCCACCCACCGCTCGCTTCTGTGAGGCTCCCGATTCTCGCCTCGCCTCTCTTCGCTCATCATGTCGCTCACCAATGCATCTCCAGCCGCCGCCGCCAGCGAAGCCAAGCATGCCTCGTTTGCGCTGGCCTCCCTCCCCGCGTCGGCGCGGAATGCCGCCCTCGACACCATCCACCACGCCCTCGCCGCAGCCAAGGACGAGATCCTGGCCGCCAACGCGCGCGACCTCGAACTGGCCAGGACTGCTGCCGCCGACGGCTCCTTGAGCGAGGCGCTCGTCTCGCGCTTGGATCTGGGCAAGAAGGGCAAGTGGGAGGATATGCTCAAGGGCATTCTGGACGTGAGAGATCTGGACGACCCGGGTACGGCTTTTGCTCCTCGTGATTTCCCCCCTCCAACTCACTCGGGTGTGAGCTTTGTACTGACTTGGATGGCAGTCGGCAAGATTCAGCTGCGGACCAAGCTCGACAACGACCTCATCCTCGAGCGCGTGTCATGTCCGATTGGCGTGCTGCTCATTATATTCGAGGCTCGTCCTGAAGTCATCGCCAATATTGCCAGTCTTGCCATCAAGTCTGGCAACGCAGCCATTCTGAAAGGTGCGCGCACGTCACAGCTACTCCCTCCCATTCGCTCACTGCGTCTCCTTCTTGTTGCAAGTACTGACAGATGCGACATGTTGCAGGAGGCAAAGAGTCGACCGAATCCTTCATCGCCATTTCGAGAGCCATCTCCGCCGCGCTGGACAAGACAGCTGTTCCCAACGGGGCTATCCAGCTCGTCACCACCCGCGACGCCATCGCCCAGCTCCTCGCCCAAGACAGACATATCGACCTCGTCATCCCCCGGGGCTCCAACGAACTAGTGCGCTACATCAAGGAATCGACCAAGATCCCCGTCCTCGGACACGCAGACGGTCTCTGCGCCATATACCTGACTGCGACGGCCGACGCCGCCAAGGCCATCAACGTCATCGTCGACGCCAAAACGAGCTACCCAGCCGCCTGCAACAGCCTCGAGACCCTCCTCGTCCAGGACTCGGCGCTGACGACCTCCTTCCCCGGCGTGGCGGCCGCCCTGGTGGCCAAAGGCGTGTCCCTCAGGTGCGACGCCGCGAGCAAAGCCGCCCTCGCCGCGCACAACAGCCTCCATGTGCAAGACGCCACCGCCGCCGACTTCGACACCGAGTTCCTGTCCTTGACCGTGGCTGTCAAGACCGTCTCGTCCCTCGACCAGGCCATTCAGCACATCAACACGCACGGGTCGCATCACACCGACGCCATCCTGACGTCCGACACTGCCGAGGCCGAAACGTTTATGGATCGCGTCGATTCCGCCGGCGTGTACTGGAATGCGTCTACACGCGTCGCCGACGGCATGCGGTACGGCTTTGGCACCGAGGTCGGCATCAGCACCAACAAAATCCACGCGCGCGGCCCCGTCGGCCTGGAGGGGCTCACCATCTACAAGTACAAGGTTCGTGGGGACTACCAGGCCACGGCTGCTTATGGCGACGGAGAGGGCAAGCGGCCGTGGAAGCATGAGAAGCTGCCGATTCCGTGAGCTGTCGTGGTCCTGTACAACCGTGTATGGGTGGAAAAAAAGGAAGAAAAAAAGAAAAAGAAAGGTGGCATACCGTTGGCATCTAGGGAGTTGAAAAGTCGGATTAGACTCGGGGGATCAGCATCTTTTTGTTGATAGGGTGAAATTTCATGTCATGAATGCCGCCGCGTTGTACTGAATCAGTGGTATGCATTTTGTACTGTAGCCTCCTGACGCCGTGGATTCCGATCTTTTCATCGGCATTATAGACATGATCCTGCCTGCACAGAGTCATCAACACCAGATACCCCTCTTGCCCTATTCGTACATGATGATAGCAGTATAAAAGGGCCAAACAAAGAACAAAGCAGTGTGCAACAAGTCATATATGCTCAGCCTCATTGAGCAGCATGCAGGCCTTCTTCTCCCTTTAGCGGCGCGCTCTTTACCCCTCACGAATTCATGTCGTACTGTTTGATCATTTCCGCCAACTTGTTGCCTTCCGATTTGAAATCCAGCTGAGCAGCGCTCATGACCTGGTAGCGCACCCTAAAGAAGCGAGCCCGCGTCAGCCTGCCGTTACGTTGGAGAAGAAGAAGAAGAAGAAGAGGAAAAGAGTGAGGATTGGGGGGCTGGATCAAGAGCACTTACCTCTGGGTGTCACCAAAGTTGTCCATCTTGGCTCGGCAACGGAAGTGAAACTTTTTGCAGTTGACGGCCTCAAAGGCGGCCATGAACTTGGCGTCGTCGTTCTCCTTGAGTTCCATGAGCTCGTTGGCCGACATGCCGAAGATGAGCAGCCCCGTGTCGTTGAAGCAGCTGAGCCATTGGTGACTCGTGTGGTCGGCCACGTTGAGCGAGACAATGTAGCGGTAGTCGGGTCGGTCGTGCGAGACGCTGCACTTCTCGCAGTGCCAGGTGCCGTCGCCCGTCTCCACCACCTTCTTGTTGCAGCCCTCCTTGGAGCAGGCCGGGTAGCAGAAGTTCTCCTGCTTAACGAAGACAATGGTGGCCTTGACCGAGTAGTAGGCCGTGTCGTCCATGCCGAGGTTCTCGTCCTTGACCTGCGATATGGTCTTGTTCTCGTCCTTGCGGCCGGTGGCGCTGCCCATGCTCGCCATGTTCTGATGCGTGGCGAAGCTGTCGCTGCGGCCGGCCGAGTCGTACCAGCCCTTGAGGCGGTGCGCGTCAGGGATGTCCGGGTCTACCGTCATGGTGCCTGACGAGAGCAGGCTGAGGCTCTTGCCACCAAAGTCGGACACCTTGGTGCCCTTGAAGGCGATGACTGATTCCGGGTTGGCGTCGAACGAGTTGGCCGTCTTGCCCCAGACGGTCACGCGCACCGAGTAGCCCGTGTCGTCGACGAGGGTGAGCTCTCGCTTCTGGAACGGCTTGCCCGACGTCTTGGACGTGATTTGGTCGACTTGCCCGACATCCTTGAGCACGCCAATGACATCCACCGTGTTGTCCTTTTCCACGTTTTGCAGCTCCTGGATGGTGCAGAAGTTGAAGCGGACCTGGGGAACGTTGGTCTGATCCTCGGCCTTTTCGATCCTAGTGTCCCGCTCAAACGTGATCTCGTAGTCGTTGGCCAGATTCGAGAACTGCTTCTTGGCCAGCTGAACTCGACAGGGACTGGAGATGTAGTAGACGGAGCCTTCTTGCAGGAGATCGTAGAAGGCGTCGCACTGGTCGTTGAAGCCAGTGGCCTTGATCTCGCCGCTCTCGTCGAGGAGGTTCACACTGAACAGCTTACCCTCCCCCGTGGGCTTGTGCCACGTCTTGATGTCTGATTTCATCGTCACGCGCGCCTTGATGGTCCACTTGTGCTGGAACGGCGACAGGCCCTCGATCGGGTAGATGTTGCCGCCGTCATGCACGGCAGGCCTCGAAGGCATACTCTGTGGCTTGCTCTCCTCCTTTTTGGCCCCGTAGAAGTCGTTTCCCGTCATGGCCGCCGGCTTGGCGTCGTTGGACTCGACTGCCGTGGGATTCCCGATTTTTTCCGGCACGCCAAGCGATTCGATCACTTCGACGTCGAGGATGACGAGGATGCTGTCATCATTGGAGGAGACAATTAGAGCCTGCCTCCCGTCTGCCTTGTGCATGGACGCCGTTCGGACATTGGTAACTCACTTCTTCCCCTTTAAGTTATTCGGGGTGTATTGCTTGACGCGAGCGCAGGCGCCTCGCACCAGCTTCTCATCGTGAATGACATGATTTGCCTGGGTGGCAAGCATGGCTTGAACGTAGTGGTCGCCGTCGCTCATGACAAGTCGGAACCGTTCTCCGCCCGTCGCTGACGCGCCCATAGGCTTGACTTGTAGACATTGCATCACCGGGACCGGGAAGAGCTTGGCCGCTTTGTCGGGATCATTGAAAATGACGCTGCGCAAAACCGGCCGTCAGCACCGTCAACGAACAAAGCGTGCCACGCCGTGGTCGTTGGACATCATAGACGAGGATCGTGGGAGAACAACGACTCACTCAAGGCAGCCCCTTGACAGAGCAGATGCGGCGTCCATGACGAGTTGGCTGAAGATGCTCAGGACTGTTCTGATCGATATTTTGGTGTTGATGTTCTGACGGCCGCATGCGATGTTGACGATGCGTGAAGAGCTTAAATTGACATTAATTGGTCGGAGAAATCGCGACGCGTCTGGCGCGTTTAGTGGATTTGACTGGCCCAAATGAGCCCCGCGGACGGACAAGGCCAGGGCACCGTGGCGGGGCAGGCGGCAGCGTCATGGGCCTGCCCAGGCCTTATGTAAGCCATGCCGTGCTTTCGCGGCTGGCGACAGCCACCATTTCAAGCCATTTCATGGCATTTAATTTCTGTAGCTTTCTGTTCGGTCTGGTTGGTCCCAAGAATGCATATTCGTATTGTTCGCCAGGCTTCGTGACTCGAAAATGTCTTCTTGCCGGCAATGTGCGGCTTCAAACGTGGCCGTCGACTTGGCTCTCCCCCCTTCCAGAAGCTCTCATGACCCGAAACACACGCGCAGGCAGCTTGCCACACCGTCATCCCTCCCACCTCCATGCTAAAGAGTCCAAACCTCGGATTATCGTCGCGCTTCATCCAGGCGACACCATGGCCGACGCAGAGAATGCCACAAAGGCTCCCGAGAGCGATGCTCAGGAACAACAGATGCTCGACGCACACGTCCCATTTGCCTCGACGGATCCAATACTGGGCGAGCACTGTGTTACTGATCGCCCAACCCGTGAGTTGGCTGGAAGCCGCCAAGCAACTTTCACAAATGTTCACAGTCACTAATCGTGCAATGTTTAGCCACAGGACAATCATCGACTGGTGAAATCATCAAATTGAATGACATTGACGTTCGTACTCAGAGCGCCCGTTGTAGATTACCTTGATTCGAAGCCATATCTTACAGTCAAGATAGGTCTATATTTCCAAGCCAACCGACTATCCCCATGCACCGGCGAAGCTCCTTCTCCTCTTGACCGGCGGTACTGGCATTCAGTCCATCAACAACCAGATCCAGGCTGACAAGTTCGCCTCGGAGGGTTTTCTGGTCCTGATGCCCGACTATCTCGGCGGGGACACATCTCCTGTTTCCACAGCCATTACCGATGATTCCGCCTCTGTCCTCGAGCAAGTCAAACTGAAAGCGGTCGAGGTGACAAAGTCATTCATGATCGACATGTGGTTGGCGCGCGTCACGCCCGACAAGGTCATGCCGATCCTGCACAAAGTCCTTGACGCGGCGCAGGAGCAGTACGCCGAGGCCGTGAAAAATGGCGACGGCGTGTATGCCGTCGGCTACTGCGTCGGCGGTCGCTTCATCTTGCTTTTGGCTCAAGGGAGCGACAGCACCAACGAAGCGGCGGCGGCGGCGAAGAAAGGACCATACATCAAAGCCGGAGCCATCGCTCACGCCGCTTCCGTCACGCCTGGCGACTTCAGCAATCTCAAAATACCTCTCAGCCTGGTCTGCGTCGAAGACGATCCCCTGTTTCCCGACTCAGTGCGCAGAAGGGGAGAGGAGGCCTTGTCAAAAGCGGACTTGGAGCATGAAGTGCAAGTATACCCGAATGTTCCGCATGGTACGTGGCTTCCCCGTACGAGGTGACGCGCATCAACTGACTCTACTTGCAGGATTTGCTGTTGTTGGCGCATATGCAGACTCGTCTATTACCGAAGCACAAGAGACGGCCTACGAACAACTGCTCAAGTGGGTAAAGGAGCACTAACCTGCAGTGTCGTGGATCCGGCGAACACGTGTTGTATGCGCAGGTGACGAAGATGCAACACGCATGAGCACGACACTGATTGTCCTGCGGCACTAGTTTCTCCTCTACGAAATGGTACATACAATTTTGCCCGTGTTCTTGGCGTCCTCCATGTATCTGTGTGCCTCCTGAATTTCTTCCCATGGCAAAACCTTGTCGACGATAATTTTGAGCTCACCCTGCTCGAAGCGAGGACAGTAGGTCTCGAGCCGGTCCCTCAGCTTGCCTTGATACTGCTCGTCTCTGCTGCGCAACGTGCTGCCCTCGATGCGAATCCGTTTGTACAAGATCTGCGATATGTCGGCGTTGGGAACCTTGGCTCCGCCCAGGAAACCGAGGAGGATAATCCTGGCATCCCTGGCCGCCACATCCAGGTTCTTCTGAAAGTAGTCCCCCCCGACAAAGTCAACAATATAGTCGACGCCCTCACCTCCTGTCTTGTCCTTGATCTCCTTGACCCAGTCCTGCGTCTTGTAGTTGAAGGCGGCCGTCGCACCAATCTCGCGCGTCACAAACGAGCACTTCTCGTCAGATCCCGCCGTAGCAAAGACCCGACTCGCGCCCGCCGCACGAGACAGCTGGATGCCAGCGATGCTGACGCCCGACGCCCCCGCGTGCCACAGGATCGACTTGCCCTCCTCGAAGCCCAGAACCAGATGCAGCGCCTGCGTGGCCGTGATCCACGTCTCCGGCACGGCAGCAGCCTGCTCGAAGCTCATGTGCGGCGCCTTGTGCAGCAGCATCTTGGCACTGACGGCAATGTACTCGGCGTAGGCGCCGCCGTACGCGAGGCCCAGGACCTCATCCCCCACGCTGAAGCTGTGTTCCGTCGGGCCCAGCGAGTGAATGACGCCGCTGAACTCGACACCGAGCGTCTTGGGCGCCTGTGGCGGCAGGGGGTAAAAGCCGCGACGCTGCACAATGTCCATGCGGTTGATGCCAAAGGCCTTGATCTTGACGATGACCTGGCCGGGCTGTGCGACGGGGAAGGGCGTGTCGGGGTTGATGAAGAGCGCATCCCGCTCGCCGGTGCCGCCTCGGATATCTGTGGATTTTGGCACCCTCATCAGTTTTCCTGCGATTGGGAGACTCCTTTTGGGGAGGGGGGAGGATGGGCTTCATAGCGACCCCCTCTCGGGAATTGGTCGATGGGGAGGCGGCAGTTTACCAATGGCTTTCATGGTAGTCATGGTGAAGCAGATCTGGGGTTCCTAGGACCCCTGCTGCGCCTATTGCGTGAAGATGTCGCTGTTCGGTTCGAGGTGAAGCAGTCGCTCGACGATGTCAGAGGTGCTGCGGCAGTGAACTATGACGACATTTTTTTTTTGGGCTCGGGTCGTCGCTACGTGAGCTTCTAAGAGCCATTCTGGGTTGGCTGAACTCTGGTTCGACGCTCCATGACCCCGCGCTTGCATTGGTCGGAAACAGACACACGAGGACTAGATTCAGTCAAAGCCGCCATTTTGGAGAAAAGAGAAAGTCCGGCAAAGGAGGTGAAGGGAATCAAGGTCCAAGTCTAATTGTTTTGCCTTTTTTTTCTCTTTCTGTAAAATCCGCCTTGACTTGTCAATAGAGCAAGCTTCTGCACCCCCCCCAATGCACAACAACCGCAACAAGCACCCATTGAGCCTTCTTGTCGGCCGCTCATAGCATCGGCTCACACCTCAACGTTGTGCATTGCATCGCTGCATGCAGGCCGGCTGTGATGAGCAACAGCACAAAGCTCATCACAGTATCCCGCAGTCGCCGTCTCGCACCCCAATCACAACAAAACCGTGAAGCCACAGCATCTACAATTTCCTGGGGGCATCACACGCCATGTCGTTTTCCCATGAAACCTTCTGCAAGGGAAAGTAAATCAGCTCGGGTCGCAATCGGCGTAGCTGTGAGCCGTGCTCGATATGGACGCAGCTCCGGCTAGCATCGAGCTCTCAGCATGACGCGTCAAAGCTCGACGGCACCCAACGCGTGGCAGTGCATCATCACACCGACAAAGGGGAGCTGTCCGATGGTTGGGAAATTAAAATTGCCCCGGTTGGGTGACGATCGGCAGGCTGACCTTGATAGTGTTCCGTGAGAGGATCGAGAGAGGGACAGGGACGTGACCCAACGGCAGTACGAAGCAAGGGACTGGTTTGACGCTGAGGGAAGCCCTGGTTCATGAGAGGGCTATACGGTGAGACCAAGCCCTGGCTGTTTGGTGGCATCTGTAAGGAGGCCAGCGGTAGGGCCGAGTTCGGCGATACGAGGTCGTGGCGTCGACAGCTTGTCTCTCAACAGCTATTACGGGTGCTTGGACGAACCTGGTTGGGTTGATCATTTTACCGTGGATAGCGTCCGCCACGATCGGCTTGATCAGATACGAGATCTGGTATGCCGTACTTCGTATGGAACGGAGTAAGGACAGCTCCTCGGCTGTTTAGTCTAACACAGTAATGTGCGCTCGAGTACGGAGTAGGCCACGTCTTACTTGACCTATTGGGAGCATGATTTTGCAATGCACAAGGCCATAATGGTGTTCACTACGTTTTACGGTGTGATGAATAAATGAAAAGTCACCCACACACAGACTGTTTCTCGCGCATGGGGGGGGGGGGGGGGG
>JARJUA010000450.1:0-21104 GCA_030787035.1 Aschersonia sp. MBC 877 | reverse complement strand
CCCCCCCCCCCCCCCCCTCGTGTCCGGAGTATGACCGAGCTGAACTACATCTCTAGCGTTGGAGACAAACCCCTCAACGATTGTCTATTGATATTGATAAATGCGCATCTTATTGCTCAAATCGGCAAGCAATGCTACGGCTGCTTATCGCGACGGAGCGATCAATACGGAAGAGACTTGCTCTGTTTGGTCAGGCCCAAATTGCCTTATGCTTGAAGGCGCTGAATTTTTACGGAACATTTTGCGCACCACAGCAGAGTACCGTGGTGGTGGTGGCGGCACAGGGCGCTTTCACAAGGAACCGCCATCTCCCACGAAAGTCCTCCTTTCCCTCCCCTGCCCTGCTCCGGCGGCATGGATTGGGCTCACTCAGCCTGTGACGGTTCGCAACAGATGGTCCGACAATCTCGCTGTTGGGCCACTTCCGGAGTGCTACTGCGCACAGATGAGATTGGGACCCTGGGATCTGACGAGTAAAGGATTCGAACCCCTTGCTCCTCCCATGTTGTGCAGGTCTGCGACGCTGTCGCCTGTAGGACGCCGGAAGGAGGTGAGCCAACAGGGAGCAGGGCCAACGGAAACAGAATTATCGCTCCCGATTGCACGCGCCGGTGGATCAAACGGGAGATTACAGAGGGGAGGGCTCAGCCAATATTCACCGATCTGTCGTAGAGAGAGAGAAGCTTACGTGCACCAACGGCCTGGAGATCCAATTGATGGGACCATGGATCTTGGCTAAGCATGAGCTACCGAGCGGGTTCGCTCTTCTTTAGTTGGTGAGATGGCTTGGAAAGCAACGGTCGTTCCGCTGCGGCTGAAAGCTCCAAGAAACATGTGGACGGAAAGAAAATTTGGAAATGGGACGGAAGAAACTTGGTTGGAAGAGTAGGTAGGTAGGCATGGACAGGCAACGGGGGCAAAAAAAAGGGAAAGGCGGAGACGGCATCAGGGGTGCTCGGGTTCGGCCCAACTGGATTTAGATTAACGGGCTCGAATAATAGCCAATCGAGACACGGTACGGAGTAGCGCGGCCAACTTGATGGGTACACGAACATTGAAAAAAACGTACGGCGGCTACTCCTTGGTGAGTAAGAAGCAATGACCTTGATTTGACAGCAACACAAGAGCGAGCCTTGCAAAGCGCGCGAGAGGAGCAGCCTGTCGTTGGCAGGCGCCCGCGTCGAAGACGTTGTCTCACTCTCGCTGCCGGCAAAACCAGTTTTCTGTCAGTCAAAATTTTTCGGCAGGGGACTAGATCTCAGCTTTGTTCCACGTCCAATCATTCAGTCCCGTCGGCCCACGAAAAGCCCATGCGTTTTGTCCTCTTTCTTTTTCGCTTATTGATCCGACTGTCCGTTCGGGTCGCGAGCGAGCAGTCGCTCCCGCACTTCATTTCCTCTCTGTACTGCATGCAGTCGGGTGCGGGCAATCGTCATGTCGATCGCGCTGCGTACTGTCCGAAAGATACTCTGTACGACGCTGTAATGGCTCTGGTCTGCTTGCGCCTACGGGGTACTCGGTAGGGAACAACCCATCCGCGGTCCAAAAAAAATCTGCCGTGTGACTGTGCTTGTCATCGCCGCCACACAACGGGCGGGTAGCAAAGAACGCATTCGGGGCTGACCTGCTTGATTGCCTTGCGTACTCCATGCGTGAATTGTTCCTGCATTAGTGCACATCACCGGGGCGACATGGGGCTGACGCGATGACATTGCTGTTTTGCCCAGTCGGAGAGACGGGGAGGCGGCCCAGTGAGGCTTTTGGCATGCAGATGCCAGCTATTAGTCACAACCCGCTGGACAAGAGCATCGAATCGATCTGGCGTTCAGCCTCAACTGTCGGGGTGGCGTTGTCCTCATTTGGCCGACTTCGTTTCCACTCATGCATCTACAGCAAACCGTGGCTACTTGCTATGTACTCCGTACAGAGCGGTGGAATAGGAGAACGATTTAGCCATGCTCGAATCGTCCATCTTGAGGCGCAGGCAACGATGAGAAAGGCCTTGGTCTGCGAGCCGGACAACTCGTTGCCGATGCGACAGCAAAGACACAGAGTCAGTCGCGTCTTTCCCGCTCAAAGGACCCGTCACCATGGTGCTAACAACAACAATGCTCGCAATTGCGAGGCATGTGTTTGTCTTGCGCGCTGGGGTGCGCTATGCGATATTAATAGTGCGGAGTATCCTGTCATAAATTGAACATAGCACGGACCACCCACCTGCTTGGACAACGGCCGAGATCCCGTTCGGGGCAATAGCGGAGAAACTTGGCGATCTCCTGGATTAAACCGCAAAAAGCGTTAATAGTTCAGAGGACTTGTGGTGGACCCATCGAGCCCCAGTTTAGTGGACGTCGACGAACCAGTCACCCGCGGAGGTCCAGTCTGGCTCGACTTTCCACTGAACGTGAGGCAATTGGATATCTGGTCATGGCCATCTCCGCAGGAAGGTGGTGTTGACCGTCCCGTCCGATGGAGCAACCTGATTCGACAAGATAATCCGCCAAAAACACAATACGAGCCACACTTATTCGTCCTGGAGGAGCCTTTCGATGGTCATGGTCAGAGCAGCTTGCGAAGCTCTCCTGCGATCGGCGGGGGACGCAATCCAGTGACGCTGATGCTGCCGGCAATCGAAGGAAGCGCGAGGCACCGAGACTAGACGGCTTCCGTTCTCGTTCTCGATGAGACAGCGGCATTCAGACCTGAGAGCTTACGAAGGATGGAAAAACATGGGGTGCATACCGGGGCTGGATGTTTATTTTGTCTCTCGTTTTTCTTCTTCTTGCTCCTTCCGGGCCGCTTCTGTATGGCTTACGACTGATCATTGCTACCACCAAGACCCACTGGACAGGCGTGCCGTAATCGAGCATTGAAACGTTCATCACGACAACTGGTCGGGCCAGCCGCCAGCCAGTCTTCTGCGAGCGCTCCGACGACTAGTACGGACGCAGGGGCGCGGGTACCTTGCATCTGACTGGCTCAAACCCCTTGCGCTACCGTTCTTTCCTCTCTCCTTTGGCCCACCACAAAGGCCGCCGCCATTTCTTATTGTCTTGTCTGCACAGCGGCTGACCCCACCCCGCCTCGTCCATTCACTCATCCACACACTCCCTCGTGATTCTACCCCTGCGTCCCTCTTCCTCTGGCGCCCCCTCTCTCTCTTGCATGCAGAGGATTTTGCAACGCTGGGTCGTCGGCCGTGCTGCCGTTCATCTGGCAATTTTGGGATTCCGCCCCATCCCCCGCCCCCCTGTAGTCCAAATTTGCAATCTCCTGCTTGGAGCCGTCACCTGTATAAAGATGCTTTTCCTCCTGGTTCTTCATCAGACGCCCTTCTTTCCTTCTCACCCACCCACACTCACACTCGCTACCGTCACTTTTCCCGACTTTCAGTCACTTACATTCGTTTTAATAAACCAACTCGTTCGAGTTATCCTAATACCGACAAAATGAAGTTCTCTGCTGCCGCCGTTTTCATCGCCGCCGCCGTTGGCGTCAACGCCCACGCCTGGCCCAAGAACGCCACCATCGTCACCGAGGTGGTCGAGAGCTACGTGACTTACTGCCCAGGACCTACCCAAATCACCCACGGTACCAAGACCTACACCGTCACAAAGGTACGGATCTGATCGTCGAAATGGCTTTCCGCACATGGCTTGCATGCAGAGAAGGCGGATTGTGACGGCAGTGGCCAGAACAACACGTCTATGACTGCTACAAGCTCTGCCTGCGGACTCGATCAACTTTATCACGGAACAAGAGACTAACGAATACTGTGAAGCCTACCACTCTGACCATCACCGACTGCCCCTGCACCATTACCAAGCCCGTCGTTGTTACCAGCTCCGTCGTCTGCCACAACTGGTAAGTTTCCATGGAACACTTCAGAGGAATACAAGCTGACAGCTCCAGCCCCGGCGGCGGTCAATACCCCAACGCCACCTCTCCTGGTACTCCCGGATACACTGGATCTCCTGGTAACCCTGGTTCTCCCAACGGTCCTGGCTCTCCCGGCTCCTCTGCCACCCAGAGCGGCCCTGTCACGGTTCCCACCGCTGGTGCCGGCAAGGCCATTGCTTTCTCCGGCGCTGGTTTGGCTGGTGTCGTTGGTCTTGCCGCTTTCATCCTATAAATCAATCACTTGCACGCTCCACTTACGCCTTCGGATTGATGTCAGTTCTCAAACCATGGCGTGAATCTTCTGTCTTTCGGCAGCCATGACTGGCGACATGTCGTGTCGAGAGATCACGGTATTGGCCTGTCGAAAGTGGATGAAAAAAATGCTCGACCTTTTTCGGATGTGTATAAATTTTTGGTTGATGAGGATATGCTAGCCGGGAAAGTTGCACATGCAATTTGAACGGCAGAGGTGGCTGGCCAGGCTCTGGTTGAAAAGACAACATCTCAAGTAGGCTTGTATACGGCCTGGGCACTCAAACTTCTTTTTTTGCTTCGGCGCTCGGAATGTAATGTGCCTCTTGGCCAGCAATAGGATTCTGGATCTTAACGACCTATTTGACTAATTGGGTATCTGATCGTTTCGCATTTCTGTGGGTACATATTCTCGAAGGTTTGGCTTGACCCGACTCTGCATGCAGAGGCCAGCCTGATGAGCAAACCTTTTCTTCTTATCAGGCGTGTTTTCAAGCCTCGACCGTTACTCAATACCGGTTGATCTGTCTTGTACGTAGGGAGGAAACCCGCCGTATTCAGAGGGGCTTATTTTTGGCCTGACGACATTTTCACCACATTCTCGATCGTCTGAGTGTGCGATTGTGACATTGCACTTTCCATATTCCCGATACAAAAGCTCACAGATATGATTGACCGTGCGTGCAACCAACTGTGGGACGCTCGTAAAGGTTTGCGCACCGCAGTGGCCATTTCGCGGTCCTCCATCCCTTCCTCCTTCCTCCCTTTCTCCTCACCTTACGGAGCACATCCCCCGGCTGCAATTTGGCTTATGTAACCTCCAGCCCGTCCAATGAGCGACATTGCTCCCAAACACGGAATAGTGTGTATCCAATCACCAGGGTTGGTCTCGTCTATTACCACATGGCCGGATGGCTGTGCGTGGCAAGGAGAATGGAGATGCGTGCCCAAAGTAGGACCAGGTCGTGTGTCCTACCCTCCCCGGTGCGACGCGTCGTCAATAGGAATCCGTCTATTGTCTCGCGTGCTCTGTGTGCTGTGCTGTGCTCGCGTATTTCCTACCACGCCGGAGCCGGCGCGTTGGAAGAAGCGAGATGCTCCTTTCTTGTTCTTGCTTTTCTGATACATGTGAGCCCCGCTTTCGGTACATGCTGCTGCCTGGCCACGTAACGTGTTTGCTTCTTGTCTTTTCCTTTCACTAGTTTCCTCTTCAGGCCACGTCGAACCCCGCTCCATGGTCATCTGGTGTCCTGTATTATCCTCTTTGTCTGTTGGCCTGATGTCTGGAGACGTAGTATCATGAAGTGTTGCTACCCACAATTCCTTAGCCTGATCTGGTCCGGTCAGGATGCTGATCCCCATCTTGTTTATCAGGGTGCAGTTGAAACGTGAAACTTCTTACCTCCTGCATCGGTCACTTCCTTGCAGATCTCATTCATGCGGGCCTCGGCGGATGATCCCCGCCCGGGTCTATGGGATGGTGCTTCACCAGTGAGCGGGGACCAATAATCGCGCATTTCCCGAGCTACGTGCGCATTTGGCCACGGCGGTGACAAGGCATTTTCTTGTGCAAATTTCGGGGAGGAGTGGTTGGCCTCGCGTGGCAGAGGAGCTTGGACCGGAAATGCCGAGTGTGCTTGCTGCACTGTGGGGCGCGCGAGGTTGAAAATTGCCAGACGTGTTTTAGTGAGGACCATGGAACTTCCACTTCGACATGTAGCTGCTGAGTTGACGGGCAGTGCAGACGGAGTTGTCTTTGCTCACGATCTAGGTCGAGATTTTGACTTTCCCAAGTGCGGCATTTGTGAGGCGGTGTTGGAGAGGGGGATGGAAGGCCGGGAATGTTCATGGATGCTTGCATCGGCGAAAGGACGTCACGAGGACTTTGTGCTCTCTTTGCAAGAAGAGTCTGTCGTCTCGGGGTGATGATTGTTCAAGCAAGGTCAATTCAATGGATAAAGACTTGATCTCGGATTGGGCTGTCGTGTCAATGACATTGATATTGGCCTTAGTCTCCGCAAAATGTCCATGTAAATGAATCTGGCCGCCTTCAACTGGGGAAAAGAGGATTGCACCCGGCCGTGGCAAGAGGACGTCAGCATCGATTACTTGTCTGCGCGCGAATGACACAAGGACCATCATCCCCTTTTTTGACAAGATCGTCCAGCAGATGATCCTTGCAAGGCCGTGGCTCGTCAGATTGCCAAGGTAAATGCGTGCGCTCCGAGGATAACCAACAAAGCAGACTAGCAGCCAAGATTGCGCCTGCCGTTGACGTCGGTCGGCGTGTTTCTATTCTCAGCCAGCGGCTTTCTCACCGAGAGGCGCTCAAACTACTACTGGGAGTTGAGAGCTAGGGAGCTATTACGAGCTACGAAGCTGTGAAGCTACGGACGTACCGCGGCACGTGACCGTGCGACCCGCTTCGAGATGGGTAAGTCGCACTGGCCGCTCCTTCTGCTGCCTCGAAAGCTACGCGCTTTCACCTGGGAGAGATAAGTCAATGTCTCCCGGAGCGAGGGAAAAAATCTCAAGCTAAGGCCCGGTCGAGTCTGGGAAGCGCCAAAGCTCTCCAACAGAATGAGCTGAAATGTCCTTTTCCAAGTTCAAGCTGGATAACGTCCCTCCTCGCGTGGCTCCCCTCCCCATAGCTTCTCGGGCCGCATCTGCAGCGCCACCAGACACTCAGTCGAGGCCGCTTTCGCCCGGGCCAGACGACTCCCGCGAAGTGCTGCCGGCCTCGGACGACAACAAGGTCCCATGGAGCAAGCGACCCGCCACGCCTGCCAAAGCTGGCGAGCTGTCCTTTAGCTTGAGGAGCTGGAAGCGCATCAAGACTCGCCAGACGACGGCATGTGCCGAGTGCAAGGCATCCAAGGTTCGCTGCGAGAGGGCCCCGACCGAGTCTGGAGACGCTTGTCGACGCTGTTTACGCCTTGACAAGCAGTGCTTCTTCGACTCCAAGCCGAGAGTGCGATCTGCCACGGGGAAACCGCCTGGTCATAAGGAGCCGGTTGAGCGCAAGAAGATCTTGCCGAGACAGGCTCCTCCCGACTCGCTGGTACGCAGGCGGGAGTCCGAGCCTTCACTTTCGTTTCTTCACAGACCGAACACCCTGTCATGTGAGTTTGTCTCCGGAAAACACTGTTTGTTTCTTGTCCCTTTGAGGCACGGGGTTTGAGCCCGATCCGACTGACGGATGGAGGAAAAGGGGGCTCGGCCATGCGACCTTTTCCGTCCATTGAAAACAAGCAGCTCGACATCAAGATTGACTCCCTTCTCAGCCGGGACGTCGCCCAGCAAGTCTTTCTCCATTTTGTCACCAATGTGGCGCCAAAATGCCCTCTGATTGTGTTTGCGGATGGGACGTCGGCCGAGTTCGTGAGAGAGACGAGGCCTCTCCTTTTTCTGACAATCCTGAGTGTGGCTGCTTATGAGCATTGTACCGTTGAGAAGCAAGTCGAGTTAGCTCTAGAGTCCAAGCGAGCGCTGGCGAACCGTGCTATGGTGCAGCGGGAGAAGTCACTCGAGATAGTCCAATCTCTGCAGGTTGTATGCCTGTGGTACAGGGCCGTAGATGGTCATCAGCAAATGAAACTGACGCAGCTGGTACAAAACATGGTCACCATGGCACTGGATTTGGGCCTCAACAGAAGGCCGCAACCTGTCGGTGGCTTTCAAACATCGTGGGATAGGGCAGAAGGCCAACGAACATGGTTGGGGTGTTTTCTCATATCCGCAAGGTTGCATCCACTCATTCTCCGCCTCGCTCGAGACTTTCGCTAACTACTCGTGCGTCAGTGTCTCACTGATCTTGCGGTGTCCTAGATGGATGAACTGGACTCCGGACATGGATACGCACATCAACGAGCTACTGAGCAGCCGAGCTTCCCATTCGGATGGTTTTCTGTGCGAATTGATCAGGACAGAGCAAGCCTGCCACACTGCACATCAGATATTGACGTCCAACTCCAGCTTGGAAACGGCAAGGATCAACAACCCGGGCACGCTGGGGCTCGTTCAGGCACGGATAGACAGCTGGGCGAGCCGGAGCGTGAATGCGATCCAGAAATGTATGTACCTCTTCTGTCATTGGCTCTGCCTGGTGCAGCAAATCTGACTGATTTGATGGTAGGTCTCGTCGCTTTTGGCAAAGCTGCCGGATCCTTGTATGTGCACGAACTCGTAATGCACGTTGATAGTAACATGGATGAATTTCGGGCACCCTTCTCCGCAAACTCACTCCAAAGCTGCTCCTTCTTGACCGGACAGATGGAC
The DNA here is from genome assembly GCA_030787035.1 of Aschersonia sp. MBC 877. NCBI lineage: Eukaryota > Fungi > Ascomycota > Sordariomycetes > Hypocreales > Clavicipitaceae > Aschersonia > Aschersonia sp. MBC 877. The sequence goes on along the minus strand of JARJUA010000450.1, from coordinate 12,674 downwards.
GATGTTAAGATATCCATGGTTCGGCGAATAATCAGTGCTTCACACGGGCTGTTGAACGCCTTCCTCGGATTGGCACCAGCAGACATACTCACCTTGACACCGCACATTTACGGCGGCCGCGTGATTTACTCGCTGGTCCTCCTATGTAAATTATTCATAGCGATCAGGCGAGCGGATGGGAAGGTCAGGGACCTGATACGCGTGGGCGACTTGCGACTTGACGAGTACTTGAACCACTTTGCTATCCTTGCCAACGAACTTGCCATCAGAGACAATAGAAACGCACTAGGCCGATCATTTCTCATCATGGAACAGCTCAGGAATTGGTACCGCTTGGAGCGAGAGCGGACGCAGTCAAGCAGCGACACATGCCCTGCACTGATTGCACGCAATAGCCATGTGCTGTACCAAGAACCCTCACGTGCAGTGGGCCAAAGCACGCAACGCCTCGAGCCAGTGACAGCTCCCTCTTCCCACTCGGATTGCGACCTGTTTCTTACGGACGGTGATGGTGATGGCGCAGACGCCTGGTTCTGCGAGGATTTCTTCCACTTGAATCTGTACAATTGACTGAACAGACAAGCAAGTGCGAATGTGATGATGATGATTACGACGAAACTTTGAAACCAGCCCCAGAATAATGCTCATTTTTCAAGGAGCATGAAGCGGCTGTTACGTTTGATAATTTGCACGATGTGCTGACCCAGCAAGGTACTCGTGTACTGATAGCTATTTATTACCTGAACCTCTTGTCGAGACACTCGTGGCGTCTGTTCCGGTCGGGATTGTGACGTGGTTGTTGACTGCCCTTGCATAAGGAGGGAGGTAACTAGATGTTCCCGTTTCAAGACGATTCAGATGGCAAATACATGTTCACTTGTGCTATTTCGTTCCCCCCACTTCAGGAACCAGACGGGCGTGCGTGCAGCAGCAACCCGAACAAGGTTCGTAGGGGAAAGAGAAGATTGCCTGCGCTCCCCGCGGACAAGGGACGAGGAGCACAGCGTCATGATGGAGGCGCGACATCAACCCCAGCCAGACGAGCTATTCAGGCCCCTTCTATAAATGGTCACCCACGTTTACCTCGTTGGGCGTAGCGCATTCTTTCCCGACTCTGTGGCTGGCTGCTTCCTGTTTGGGATCGCTCATTAACGCAGTGGCTATGGGGGGGGGGGGGGAAACGGCGCCATGGACGGAAGTGCATACAAGTTCCCCACTGGGCTGCTCGATTCCAGCTCCTCCAAACACTGCAGTGCAATGGCCTCGAAAGACGCAGGATGCCACCCGCAGGACGACGTCTTACGACGCAGCTTGGATGATGCGAGTGCTTTCTGGGCCGAGCAGGCCGACCACCTCATTTGGCACGAGAGGCCGCGCGAGACGCTGCGTCGCACGCAACGGACCGTCGAGAGCCTGGCCGTCACGCACGATAGCTGGGAGTGGTTCCCCGGCGGTGCTATCTCGACGTGCTACAATTGCGTGGATCGGCACGTGGAGGCTGGGAGGGGCCAGCACGTCGCCATCTACTACGATAGTCCTGTCTCGGCGACCAAGGAGGTGTACACGTACGAGAGGCTGCTGGAGGAGGTGGAGGTGCTTGCGGGGGCGTTGAGGGCTGAAGGCGTCGGCGAGGGGGACGTGGTCATGCTGTACAGTGAGTATTGTCTTTGTCCAGACGTATCGGAGAAGGAGGCTCATTGTTGCAAGTGCCCATGATCCCGGCTGCGTTGATTGGCATGCTGGCGGTGAACCGACTCGGCGGGATTCATGTCGTCGTCTTTGGGGGGTTCGCGCCGAGTGCGTTGGCGCAGAGGATCGAGGCGTGTGAGCCCGTCGTCCTGCTCACGGCCTCGTGCGGTATAGAAGGGGCAAAGCCACCCATCGCGTACCAGCCCCTCGTGGAGGAGGCCATCAGGACGTCGCGGCATAAACCCTCCCGAACGTTGATCTGGCAGCGGCAGCAGGTCCGGTGGAATCCGAGCCGCAGCTCCGGTCAAGCTACCTGGCAGAAGGTGGTGAGGAGCGCGCGCGCGCGCCAGGTCAGGGCATCGTGTGTGGCCGTAGCGAGCACGTCGCCCGTGTACGTCCTCCATACGTCGGGAACGACGGGCGCGCCGAAAGGCGTGGTGAGGGACGCCGCTGGTCATGCGGTAGGTCTGCACCTCTCCGTCAGGCACCTCTTTGGAATTCGCCCGGGCGATGTGGTCTTCACCGCCTCCGATATTGGCTGGGTGGTTGGCCACTCGTACATTGTGTATGGGCCGTTGCTGGCGGGCGCAACGACGGTTCTGTACGAGGGCAAGCCCGTTGGCACGCCGGACGCGTCGGCCTTGTGGCGTGTTGTCGACGAGTACAAAGTCAACGTGCTATTTACGGCGCCGACGGCCCTGCGCGCCATCAAGAGGGACGACCCGGAGAACAAGTTCCTGGCAGGCGTTGGGCGTGGCGGCGGGCTTCGTTCGCTGAGGGCGCTGTTCCTGGCGGGCGAACGGTCTGAGCCCTCCCTCGTGACGATGTACCGGGACCTCTTGACCGAGTATGCTGCCCCAGGCGCGCAGGTTGTTGATAACTGGTGGTCGAGCGAATCTGGTTCACCCATCACCGGACGTGCCTTGGCCCCTCATACGAGCAAGGACCGCCTCTGCGCAGGCAAAAAGCACGTGCCCGCGGCAATCAAGCCGGGAAGTGCGGGGAAGGCAATGCCGGGATTCCATGTATGTGTTGTGGACGACGACGGCCGTCCGCTGAAGCACGGCAGCATGGGCAACATTGTGCTCGGCCTGCCGTTGGCGCCGACGGCATTCAGGACGCTCTGGAAAGACGAAGAAAGATTCTACAACAGCTACCTCAAACGGTTCGATGGCAGGTGGCTGGACACGGGGGACGCGGGGCTGATCGACAGCGATGGCTATATCCATGTCATGAGCAGAAATGACGACGTTCTCAACGTGAGCGCCCACAGGTTATCAAGTGGTATGTCATGGCCTCGTCCTGTTCCGCTCTGCAACCTCTTTTGCGTCTGCGAAGCGAGTGATATACGCTTGTGTTCAATCTTCATCCAGGAAGCAGCTGACATGTAGTACAGGCGGCATCGAGCAAGCCATTACCTCGCATTCCCTAGTAGCCGAGGCCAGCGTGGTCGGTATTCCTGATGCCATCAAGGGCCAGAAACCGTTTGCATTCGTCACTCTATCGCTATCGAATCATCCCACATCGGCCATCCCAGATGAAAAGCTGGCCTCGGAGATCCAAGAGCTGGTTCGAAAACAGGTTGGTGCCATTGCGTCGCTCGGTGGCATAATCCAGGGCAAGGGCATGATTCCCAAGACGCGGTCAGGCAAGACACTCCGACGCGTGCTGCGCGAGCTTGTTGAGAATGGCGTCCACGGCGACTTTGACAGGGAGGTGGCGGTGCCCAGCACTGTTGAGGATGCTGCCGTGATAGACGTGGCCCGCGCCAAGGTGAAGGAGTACTTTGCTGGGAATGATGGCAAGCATGCGGTGGTCGAATCGAGGGCCAAGCTATAAGCTCTGTAAAATATCATCCGTACCGAGCTCGCAAGACACGCTCAAGAGCTGAACTTGTTGTACACGCTCGCTTGTCCCGTCGGGCCCTTTGCAAATCGCGCCTCCGACAGCCTCTTGCCAGCCTTGACGCTCTCAACGACCCTAAAACACCATCATCAGCTCTCTCTCCCTCTATGAGTTTTCCCGAAACACCAAAGCAGAACTCACCACTCGGCACCGACAAAGTAAACGCCGCACCCTCTCATCCGTCTCATCTCCTTGTCCGCCTTGCCGCCCGCCAACCCACTCCCGAGAATGACATGCGTGACCCTCCTCCGGGCCAGATGCAGTGCCATCTGCGCCCCGTGCCCCGCAAGGACCTGCTTCAACTTATGGTCCGATATGAGCGGGAACGTGCTCCCGTTGACGTAGACGGTCGTGCCGGAGAAGATGCCCCGCGAGTCCTCCTCGCCCTCGCTCACGAACGAAGACGTCTTCATCAGCCCCGGCCGGCGCAGCATATCGACCACGCTATTGCTGGCCGTGGTGGCCTGTGTGCTCTGGGTGGTGGGCTTGCCGCGTAATTGCGTGTTGAGGAGCTCGGTCCGCGCATCTCGCCAGCGGGACGGGGGCCTCTGCTCCGCGCGCTGGTGGCCGGTCGAGGACGAGTTCCACGGATCCCACGACGCGGCGTGTTTCGGTCGTGCGGCTTTGGGGAGCGACGGGGCCGGAGCTTTGGGCATGGCTTGTTTGTGGGAGAAAGCTTTGGAGATGGTGTCGTATGGAGCGTGAATTGGCCCCTGGGGGGACGGGGTGGTTTTCACTCTCGAGATGATGGGGGGGACGTGCACGTTGGTGTAGGAATAGGTGAGGCTGTCGTGGACGGGAGTTGAAGCAGTCTTGGGGCGCAGAGAAGGGCTTTTGCTCGGTTGTGGTGTTGTTGTTGTCGTGCCTATTGTATGACTGGGTTCACGCTTCATTCATGCGCTCGACTTCCCTCCTGGCGCACTAGCCGCCTTGGCTTAGTGCACTTGACGACACCGTCCGAAAGAAAGCTGGCTGAGCTTGACCATGACGAGACGACATGGGATGCGTCGGTACAAATAACCGGATGCGATGAGATGGCGGGCGCTTCGAATGACTCCCGCCCCGGTGATGCGTGCTTTCATATTCATGTGCTACATATCGTCGACTCAATCATTATACAGTCCCTCAGAACACTTTCGTCTTCCCAGCCAGAACCAAAAGCCCTCGTCTTTCCAATGCCACCACCACCACCACCCCATTCTTATCCATCTCAACAGCCGAAACTTGCGCCTTGCCGGTCTGAACCCCCCCCCCTGAGATTCACCATCGACTCATAACCGGTTCGCTCTAGATGATGCGTCTAAGCGAAAACTGCCATGACTGCATAGGCCGTTGCCCGGCTTGTTGGTAGGGGAGGTGGGAATGGTAATGCAGACAAGCAACAAAAAAAAACCAAAAAACACGCTGCTGCTGCCCCCCTTACTCCTGAGCCCGTCCTCTGTAGTTACCCATCCTCTCGATCGAACTCATGATGCCGCTCCTCGCTCCAGGTCGCGGCAGTCCTGCACTGCCCTTTCGAATATGTCCCGGCGCGCGAATGGCTGAACCGGGCGCGCGTAAGCCCGTGGCACCGCCTCTCCCAATGCCCGAGTTGCTGCGTGCCGGTACCTCTCCCGATGCTCTCGGTGTCTTGGTGAGCTCGGCTGCAGCCCGTTCCTGACTCTCCTGTTGCTGCTGCTGCTGCCGCCGCTGCTGAGAAGACGCAGCCATGCTCTGCATGCTCATCATCTCCTCCGCCAGCTGCACCAGCTCGCCCTTCTCCACCCGCTCCTTCTCCAGCATCGTCCTCAGCTCTTTATTGTCCCGCTTGACCGTGGACGCCATGGCCTCGAGACGCTGGATCTCCGCCTCGAGCTCTTTGATGGCCGCTCCGTCCTTGACGGCTTGGACCTTTCGCTCCTCGGCTATGGTGGCGTCGGGGTCGAAGCGCGTCGCGTTCATCTCTCGGTCGCGGATCCTCTCGTTCTCGTCGCTGAGCTCTGAGATGCGGCCTTCCAAACACTTGACGCGCTTCTCCCATCTCGATTCGTACGACTTCTTGAGAGCGGCAACCTTGGTCTCGTGCTTGCCCTTGTACAATGCGTGCAGTTCTCTGGCCACGCGCTCCACGGCCATTTCTACCTCGCGCGTCGACGAAGCCTTGGCCTTGTCTGGAGAGGCCGATCCCTCTGCGGCGCTCGCCTTTTCGCAGTCCTTGCCTGCTCTCATGCCTGCCATCTTGCTTTCCGCCTCTTGATGCAAGATTTCTGCCGCTTCCCTTCGCTTCTCGCTCTCTTCGAGCTTCTGTTCGAGCTCTTCCTTTTCTCGCTGGTTCGACAACATTTCACTCTTCATTTTGCCGAGCACCTTCTGCACTTCGAGTCCACGTTTCTCCCAGCCTTCTTTTTCGGCATTCAACTGCTCCTTCAGAGCGCGTTCTTCACGCATCTGCTCTAAGGACTCGCCTACGCGCTTCTCAGCGTCACCGACGGCCGTCTTGAGCGATTGCACTTCAGCCTCTTTGCCGCTGAGTGACGCCTTCAGGGAGCTGATCTCTGACATGAACTTGGATTTCAACGATTCCAGCTCACGGGGCGTGATGGTCGGCACGCTTCGGGGCGTCGGTGCGGGCGGTATGTCGAAATCGATGAGATTGGTGACCTGTCGGTCCGGGGTCGCAGCAACGGTTGGCATCGTTCTCGAGGGAGATAGTGTGGTGCGTCTCCCCGACGTGTTTGGCTGCGGGAAACGCATCTGGTCCGTAAAGTCCATGAGTAAGTTTGAGGCATTGCTGCCGGCCCCCGCGCCATCGTTCGATGAAGACCGTGGTCCTCCCAGAGCCCCATGCTGAAGCTTCGTTCGCGGTGACGTGCTCCCAAACGTCGCGTTCTTCAGGGGGCTTTGACCCAGCGTAGAATAGACGGTTAAGTTGGGCACAACCGAGAAGGTACTGAACGTGCTCGTCATGGTATCGTCTGGTCCTGCCAATTCCTCCGATTCTTCCATCTGCACTGCTTCGTCAAGTGGACTGTTGGCCGACGATCCGCCAACCTCCTTGAAAACACCTTTTTCATCCTCAAAAATATCAATGGCCTGTTTGAGCCCGGCATTGTCCCGGACCATGTCGCCCAAGTCAATGTTTCGCTGCTCCGAGCTGGCCCGAACGGTTTCATCATCGCCGTGCGGGCTGATTTTGACCGGGAATCTCGACACTGGCGAGAACCTTCGAGGACTTTTCTGCGGCGGCGGGCCCATGACGGGAACGGAAGGACCGGTTCCTGGGGAGTTTCTCTGCTCCGCCAAAATCTTCAATGGAGATAGCTCTGCGCCCGAGATGACGCGACTGTGTCTGGACTTGGAGGGCGATGGAGGCTGGTGCTCCGTGACTGTGGCATCATCGACTGCCTGCATGAAAGGGGACGATGTTGGCGAATCTGAACCATGGGCCGGCAGGGTCGTGGAGGCGGTGACGGCCCTGACCTCATACTCATCGTATCTTCGCTTGCTTGGGGGAGTGGCTCTGTTAAGGCTCGCCTCGCGCGTAGGTGCAAGGGGAGTATTCATGATTGCAGAGGTCAGTTCGTGTCGGGTCGCTCAGGGAGGTGTTGATCAATTCGGGAATTTAACTCGGGAGCAACGACGCGAATTTGGCGATTGTGCTGCCATGCGAAGTTCGTATCTTCAACAACCTCAGATGTATTCGAACGACGAAGAAAGCTCTCTCGTTTTCCGTGTTCGTTGTCTTCGTGACACAGCAAGGGAGAGAACTCAACAAGTTGCTCGTCTCGGTTGCTGCTCATGTAGAGTTGCTATTATCCATGTAGTTGCGTTGGCGGGGCAACGCCGAGTGGTGCGTAGCGTCACGTGGCTGAGGCTTTCGACTCACAACAAAACGACGACTTCACAAGACATCGATTCCCTTCCACGATTGGCCGCAAATGAGAAAATGGGTGCATGTTCATGCACAAACTTAGTCCGCCCGCTGACACTCCATGGCGTGGCCTCAAACAGCCCGCAGATGCAGCGCCAAAATACGTCATTCAAGCACTCCATCAAAACGGCGAGACAAACAAGTCTCCTTGTCATTGAACGAATACTGCATTGCCTCTCTTGAAGTCGACACCAGTCGTGTCTGGAAAGAACGTCACATTCAAAAAAGTCGCTGACATCCGGCAAGTGTGATGCCACGAGATCGCGTCGCACACGCATCTTCGCGGAGAAATGGAAGAACCCCCCCCTCCTTTCCCCCGCACATCAGCCCCAAACAGACGGGAAGTACGAAAAGAAGGATGAGTCAGTAGTACCCCATGATTTGTGTACGGATCGGCCAAGTGCCGTTGCCAGTGCTTAGGCAATGCATCGCACATGTACGTCAGCTTACTGCCGCGCATCAATTCGATTGAGCTCAGCGACTCGTCCAGCCACTGCCCAAGCCATCTTGTTGGGTCGCAAAGAGGTGTCATTTTGACATGACCCTCTGAAGAGCGCTCGAGGCGGTCAAGGATGGCGCTCGAGCTTTTATAGCACTAGCGTCGTCAATTTTGACTTCCGGCAACTCGAGCCGAGCCTGGCAACAAAGGACTGTGCCAAGTCCGGTTGTTGAAATTGCCTGAATGAGCGGCTGCGGTATGGAGAAAACGTCAAACTTTATTCAGACTCCCGCAAGCCACTACCGAATTCGATCAAGAGTATAGTAAACTATCATTCCAGACATGCACTCGTGGCTTGAGGACATCATTATATCATCGCCGCCAGGAGAAGAAATAGATAGGGAGGGTGATGCGAAACGGAAATGAGATAAAGAATGAAAATAGAAATAAAAAAACGCTAATGATGCACATGCGCTACTGTGTCATTATTCTTTTTTTTTCTGAAGCCGGAAAAGAAAAAGTCTATGTCCCCGAAAGGGAAAACCTTGGTCGTAATCGTTAAGTCATTTCTCCCCCCAAACCATCATTGTCATGCAACTTCATGTCGTAGTGGGTCACTTTCATTCAATCAGCCCTTGAGCGACTCGTTCGTTGTCTGCTAGCCAAAAAGGCGCATCTGGTGAAAGATCATGCTCGCAGGACGGGATTTCCTCGAAGCTTGACCCTCCTTTTTGAGGGAGTTGAGACGTGCATGTCGTGAAGGGCTTCTGTCTCACCTTGGAGCTGACAATGAAGCGTCCATGGTACTTTTGCGTCGTTTGCGATCTTCATCCTCCTCTTCTTCATCATCAATGTCATCGCGGTCTCGTTTTATGCCGGTCGTAGCAGAGCCATTCATGAGCGGGGGTTGATGAGCATACCCGTTGGATACGTAAACATCACTGTTGGGACCGTTATTGGCGGGACCTCGGTCGTTGCTCATCACATTGTATAAGTTGCTGCTCGATTGGTGAACACGTTGTGGATAGTTGTAGCCCGAGTTTGGAGGATAATATGACTGGTGTGTAGCCGGTGTTCTGGGAGTCGCACGTCCAGAACCTGGAGGGTGAGTAGAGGACGCCGTCACGTTGGTATTCATGTTAGCTCCGTTCGCCAATGTGCCCACGCTCGGAGCGGTGTAGTGATATGGGGAGCGAGACGACACGTAACCGCTGTGAGTATATTCAGCTTCATTTTCGTGTTCGCCCTCGTCCTCATGTGTTTGGGGCTGTGGTGGACCCGGCAACACCATGGGCTGATGGTGCGGAATCGGAGGTCTGACAGCAGGGGGATGGTTTTGCGAGGATGCGGGCGGAGGTGGCGGTGGGAGAGGAGGGGTGGGACCGGGCAGTGCCATGGGCTGGTGTTGCTGTGGTGGCGGCTGCTGGTGTTGCTGGTGTTGCTGCTGGTGTTGCTGCTGGTGTTGCTGCTGGTGTTGTTGCTGGTGTTGTTGCTGGTGTTGCTGCTGGTGTTGCTGCTGCTGCGGGTGTTGCTGCTGCTGCTGCTGCTGCTGCTGCTGTATGGAAGGCAATCCTGGGTATCGGCGGCGTTCGGCAGCGGCCATGACCTGGCTTGTTCGATTCTGGTTCGTAGGATGATATAGAAGAGCTCCAATATTGTGCACAAATAAAGGGTAAAGCAAGTCTGTGATTTTTTCCTTGTTCGCAAAATCCAATGCTCGTTCGTACGGGATCCTACAACCCCAAGCTGGTCAGTCATGCTCACTGGGTCCCTTCGTGCCCTTGGAGATTGAAGAGTCCAGATGACGGAACCACATACCAAACACCCTTCAAATGCATCGGTCCAATCTTCACCACATGCCGAGTTTTCTCGCTCTTCAAAATGCCATCGCGTCTGCCGCGGGTCATTCCTGCGACGTTCAAGAGTTTTGTACCATTAATCATATGATTATCTAACCAGACGCGAAGGGAAATTAGCTCATTTCACTACGGCCGTCTTCTCCTTTACCTGTATAAAGAGTGAAGCATCAAGCAAGGCTGACCTGGAAGACTTACCCTCACGTCGAGCGACACAGATACTTCGAGCCTCGACCTGAAAACATAGACTGCCTTCATCTTCCCACAGAGTTGCTGTGACCCTAGGTTTCATTCCCGGAGGGGGATGTTGCCCCGAGGTGTCGAAGCCAGTGTATTGACTGGATATCGTCCCTTGCCCGCCAGAAACACCAGGCAGAGGTAGGACGGTGGTGGGACCGGCCATTGGGTTTGACACGGACGAGGCGGCTGACGGGGACGTCAAGCCGCTGTTCGCATATTGATGGTACTGGTATGGATGGCCAGGGAAAGAGGGCGGCCCTGGGTGCATTAGGGGACCTTGATGCTGGGGATATTGCATCGTGGCCGAAGGAACTGTCTGTTGCTGCGGCGGCGGCTGAGCTTGCTGGGGGTAGTACATTTCCTGGCCGAAACTGCGTTCGTTAGTCCAGGACGAAGACACGGCGCAGGGTGGTTGACATGAAGGTGAAATACACGAGCATATATGTGCATGTATACATACAGGTATACACATATACATGTCTTTATATATGCGCGTATACCAGGTATGTGCATGAATATATACTTGATGTACAGCTCCCCGAGGTGTGCAGATTCGCAACTGGGCCAAGCTAGACTTGAGAGTGATGGGAACCAGGGATGGGAAAGCTGGTGCATCTGAGCGGCTCACTTGTTGTTTTCGTCTTCGTCGTCATTACTGGTGTTGTTGTGGCCGTTGTGGGTAGCAGGATTGTGGTTGCTCCTCGACATTGTCGGGTCCGAACTGGATGCAAGGCCAAAGGAAGGTGGTGATGGGGCAAGGAGGGGGGAAGGAGGGGGAGGGGAAGAGGGGAAGAGGAGGAGAGGAAGAAGAGGACGAGGAAGAGGCCAAGGAATGAGAGAGGCAGAGAACACGCAACACGGCAATAATTAAATAATTTTGGAGGAGGAGAAAAAATGAACAAGAGGACGGATGGCCTTATTTGAGGAGGCCCAGGACCTCGAGATCAGCTAGAGGAGGAAGAGGAAAAGACGGGACGGCTTGGAACTAGACCTGGGGAAAGTTTTGCTGTTCGGCGAGCTTGCGACCAGCCATTAGTAGCAGGGCCCATGTTGAGCAAGGTTAAGGTCTCTGAAAGTGGGCCAGGTACCGCACATCGGCGCTTGAGTTGAGGTACTTGACCTCAGGCCCCTGCAGCTACGTGCGAACCCGCTGGCCACCCTGCCAGTCTTGACTTCCTCTTGCCTTTTGTATTTGCCATTTGGGGGGGCGGGGGGCATCTTGTTTTTTTCTTCTCCCACCCCCGGCTTCCCGCGCCCACAAGCATTCTGCAGCGGCGTCGTTTTCATCCTGCTCGCATGTCGAAACATTCCCAGTGGTGCGCAGGTGACGGTGGCGGTGAAAAAGTGAGCCATGATGGAATTGACGCTATCGTGGATGGACAGAGTGGGCTTCTTGCAAGCAGTGTGGGCTCCTGCTGACCACAACACCACTTTTTTTTTTTTTTACTTTTTTTAACTTTTTACTTTCTTTTTAACACCCTTCCTGCTCCTATGTACGTCTGTGTCGTACGGAGGTATTAGGTTTCGATTCTACCTATTCGCCTCTGCCCGCTTTGCGCGAGTTGATGGTGGGTGGTGGTTGGCGGCTGGCAAATAGTAGGGAAAGAGGGTTGGCATGGGATGTGTGGGAAGGGGTCCAGCAATAAAAAAAAAAAAAGTCAGCAAGGGAGGGCGTGAGCGGTAGCCACGGTCCACGGGCATCCCATCCCAGGTCCGTCCGTCACTAAACGCCCGTTTTAGGGGCGGGCGTATGTGTAGACAAAACGGACGCCAGCCAGAGTGCTGCCAATTGATCAAGGGAAGGGGGGAAGCAAAGCAAGTGCGAGGCTGGATAGCTGAACGGCCCTGAGGGCAGCATTCTCGGGCTTGCGAAGAGTAAGAGACCAAGACAATGGTTTTTTTTTGTCTGGTATATCAAAAGCCAATTGCAAGAGTTTGACTCGCAGAGACGCCCAAACCCGAAGGACAGTAAACGCATTAGCCTGTTGTCTGCGTTCATGGATGGACGCTCTTTCAATTGACGCATGTCAAAACCACCCATTCAGTAAATGGGTGTCTGTTCATCGATGTTGCCGTTGCCCAAGCTGTGATGATCGACACGCGTGACTTTCCACTTCCGCCGATCGCTCAAACGTAGGATGCTCGATCCCAACAAGCACAACGTTGACAGACTGCATCCAATCCCAGTCGGCCGCGATGACCGGCTAGCGAGAGCTTCAGGCTGGCCTGCTGGCCGTCTAGGGTGGATGTCCTGTCCCGTGTTCCAATCACTTGTGACTGGCGCCGTGCCGCCCGGCTTCTCCAGCCAAGGCCGTCTCGACTCTCCTTTGGTCAAGCTGCTTCATATTCCGTGGTACGGAGTACAGAGTCTAGCTCTCCGTTTCTGCCGTCGCCATATACATATGTATACCATGTCCTGTCGTGCCTCGCTCCCGGCTAGACCAGACGATTCAAAGGTGAGAAGAAGTGAGGAAATAGTCCACCCCTCCCTGCAACGCCATCCGATCCTGCTTGGTGGTTGGTAGTTTCCCGCAGCTAAACCACGGCATCATGTCATGAATGATCAAGCCGGGCTCCATAGCAGCGAGATCTGGTTGGTGGCTCGCTTCCCGTCGAGCCTCCCCCCCCCCCCCCC
>JARJUA010000448.1:0-24231 GCA_030787035.1 Aschersonia sp. MBC 877 | reverse complement strand
GCAGACCAGACACCCGCTGAAGTCATTAAACCACCCCCCCCTGACCCTCGTCCGCTTCGCTTTCTCGCCTCTACTTCAATCTTTCTCTATTACCACCACTCCAGCGCTCAGCTGCTACACTTACTATTTGTTCCCCCGTTTCCCCCCCACCCCCCTCTCTCTCCTTCCCTCTGCTTTGGACCCTCGACCGTCTCCTTTGTCTTCCTTCCCCCTCCCTATTACCGGGCGTCAACCTCGTCGTGTCGTGTCGTTGTCCATCTCTTTTTTAAGACACGGTCGTCAGTCAATTCGTCGTCCTGGCGTGTCGTCTCGGCTCACCTGCTCGCCCATCCGCATCGAATTCAGCTGGCTGTTTGACGGAATCTCCATCGCGCCTTGATTCGAGCGTTTTGCACCGGTGGCTCTAGTTGCATTTGCGACCTCGGCCTCGATCCGGCTTCTGTTTCAACCTGGCATTGCTTCAAGGCTCGTCCACGTCACGATTGCCTTTCGCTTCGACCGTCAGCAAGAGAAACAAGAGTCACCGCATCCGATCCAACTAGCTTGATGCTGTGGTCGGCCTCCCCTCTCTTGAGCACATAATCAATTTCGATTTCTCCGGGCTGGTCTCGAATCTTTGTCTCTTGCGCGCACTCGAAAGACTGAACGTCACAGGCTGTGCCTTCCAAGCATCGTTACGCTTCACGATACACGCGAAACCGCGATATAACGTCCAAGCACGCCGACCCTTTGCTTTTATCTGGAACGATAGCATCACTCTCAGCCAAGAGCTGGAAAGGCCGGCATCATGTACTCACAGCACGGCGCGATGGCGCCTCAAAAACCCGAAACCTTCATGCTGAGCACCGAAGCCCAGCAGGCATTACCACACGATGCTCAAGTTGCACTGCAGCAAGTGGATAATCGTACGTCGTCAGACATATTGTGGCAGTCAATTTGGAAACAATTTTGCTTACCGTGGTCATTCTTTCGCAGTGAAATACTTCCTCATTTCCGCTCCTGTGGACTGGCAACCAGATCAATACATTCGTCGATTTCTGCTCCCGACAGGCGAGTACGTCTCGTGCGTTCTCTGGAACAATCTGTTTCACGTCTCCGGTACCGATATCGTGCGATGTCTATCCTTCAGATTTCAGGCCTTCGGACGTCCAGTGAAGAACTCGAAGAAGTTCGAGGAGGGAATCTTCTCTGACTTGCGAAACCTCAAGTCTGGAACGGATGCCTCCTTGGAAGAACCCAAGAGCGCCTTCCTCGATTTCCTTTACAAGAACAACTGCATCCGAACGCAAAAGAAACAAAAAGTCTTCTACTGGTACAGCGTTCCACACGATCGTTTGTTTCTAGATGCTCTGGAGCGTGATCTGAAACGAGAGAAGATGGGCCAAGAGGCCACCACGGTCGCTGTGAGCGAACCGGCGCTGTCTTTCCAATACGATTCGTCGCAGTCTCTGTACGAGCAACTTACGAAGACGCAGCAAGCCAATTCGTCCTCATTCAACGCGCAGCAGGCTGCTTCCTTCTCCCAAAGCCAATCGACCTCTCCGGTGATGCGATCCATGGACTCGATGCCGCCCCCAAACATGATGCCTCAATCTATGGGGGCCCCTTTAGCCGAAGCGATGGACCCCATGGTGTCCTATGATCACATGCCCATGGCCGCTGCCGTTCCTCAACAGGTTGCCAATGTGAAGCGAGAAGCCGATTTCACTCGTGTGCAATACAATCAGAATGGCGTCCCGATCTCGCAAGGCCACCAGAGACACGCTTCTATGCCTGCCTACGGTCTGGAGTACTCTCCCGCGCCATCATTCGTCTCTTCTCAGTACGAAGATTACAGCAATCGAGGCATCTCCTTTGAACCAATCACTCCACCGCAGCAGGCCCTTGGAATGACTGGGGAGCCGGCCTACATCGCGGGCGAGGAGACTGGACTCTATTCGGCCATGCCTGACCATCTAGCAGGGATGGGTGGGATGAACGGTATGGTGCAAATGCCGGCGTCGAATATGGCAGGGTCGCAGTTCACGCGATCCTATGGCACCAACAACGTATACTCCGTGATCGAGGGCTCACCGACATACAAACAAAGACGACGCCGGTCGTCAATCCCGCCCTCCATGTCAGCCGCCATTGCTGGTGCCGCCATACCGAACACGACTGCACACAGACCCTCGGACCTGAGACGATCTGTTTCGGCCTCTGTCGGGCCGGTGGCTGAGGGTGAGGAGTCCGCAGACAACTCTCCTCCTGGCCTGTCCTACGGCGCTTCCGGTCTATCAATGAACACACAGCAGCATAAAGATGTCGTGGACCTCTCGAGACACGGCACTCCCCTTTCGAATATTGGCGGAAGCCCATCGATGAACCCTATGGCCCTTCAGCAGAACTTTGGGGACGACCTAGCGCATGACGGGAACCACCGTGGTACCATGTCTGGTCCCAATGGTGTTGTCCGTCGCGCCCGGTCAGCGACCGTGATGGAACTGGGACCGTATCCTCACAAGTCTCATTCTTGCCCGATCCCTACTTGCGGTCGGTTGTTTAAACGTCTTGAGCATCTCAAACGGTACGTACACACCTGGCCGTGATGGATCGGAGGCCCAAGTGAATGGCACCGCTGATGGATGGAAGCAGACATGTTCGAACTCACACGCAAGAGAAGCCATACATTTGTCCCCACTGCAGCAAGGCATTCTCACGATCCGACAATCTTGCACAGTATGTCACCATCAGTTGGAAACCCGTAAATTGTGATGAACTTGGCACGCTGACAATGGAAACCTGCAGACACAAGAGAACTCACAGCCGCGAAGACGGTGGCGAGGGATCCTTCAACCTATCAGCTGAAGAGGAGGAGGAGTACTCAGGCGAGGACCAACTCGGCTCGCTCGAGGAAGCTTCTCCTTCTTCTGACGCCGCATACGTACCTTCATCCTTGAACGGTGCCGCTCATGATGTCATGTCATCGAGCAACGGCAACATGTCCAA
This sequence comes from Aschersonia sp. MBC 877, assembly GCA_030787035.1. Classification (NCBI taxonomy): domain Eukaryota; kingdom Fungi; phylum Ascomycota; class Sordariomycetes; order Hypocreales; family Clavicipitaceae; genus Aschersonia; species Aschersonia sp. MBC 877. The sequence goes on along the minus strand of JARJUA010000448.1, from coordinate 21,243 downwards.
CGGCATGAACCAGAATCAGGGTTTCAACAGTTTGCAAACTCTCAGCATGCCAATGACGATCAGCCACCCAGCCGCAATGAACACCAGCGTCATGATGTAAAGACTTTGTTCGGTTTTCGTTTCAATTACAATGTTGGTCACAGCGCTTCTTAGCTAATTTTCAATGTTTCACGGTTCATGGCAATAATCTCAGTACACCACCATCTGCGTTGGTCGAAGGGCTATTCAGGCCAGCCGCTGTCTTGGATCATCAGCTCCCGGGTCTGGACGGCTTGCTCCTCTCCTCCGCATTATTCTTGTTTCATTATCCTTCCTTTGTTAGCATGCAAGAGGCGAAAAGGTGGACAAACTTATAGATGTTGGCACATGGAGACGTTTAACTACGCTCGATGCCTCGTTCCAAATGGCGTCATGTATAATTGTGCAAGATGAGGAGAATGTTGCGGGCATTCACGCGGCATTGACCGCATTGTATATTTCGCGCCTTTTTTTCCCTTTCTTTTTTTCACGCTGGTGACGGCAGAGATGATTGGGGGTGGCTGGCTGGGGGCTGAATTTTCACGTTCTGTTGATTCCGCTGCGATACAAAAGGGACACCCTAGGCGGTTCGCATACGTTGTAGGAAAAGATAAATGGCAAAATCTGTTCAGTTCATATCCCAGTATCTGCTAAGCGCGTGAGACTTGATGATGTCGCTGCCGATATCCTACTATCATGACCATCTACGTGGAGATGACAGGCCGAGGTACGAGAAGTTTGTGCATGTATGTATGGAAGTTTTTTGGACTTGTCAATTCTAGCCTGCCGTCCACCAGGCACCGGATTCATCTTTTACCCTTCCGACCAAAGGCATCTCTGGATCCTTCAATACCGCGAACATCCCTCTCGCTCACGCGCAGCTCCGCGCCCCTGAATCTCCCCACGCCCGGCCGATCAATGCTCCTCGCGCCACCGGGCCGCCTCTCCCTCGTCGTCTTCGACGCCGGCCCTCTCTCCAGAATGATGCCGTTCTCGCGCGCTTCTTTCCTGCGTTTCGCCTCGCGAGCGCCCGCGGCGGCAGCCATGCCCTTGCGTATGTTCATGGGCATCTTGTCCTGTTTGAGAATGGAGACCTTGGCGCCCAGGGCCTGGAGGCGCATATCGGTGGCTTTGCGGCGCGTGCGGCCGTCGGCGAAGGATTTGGCCGTGTCGCGCGGAGCGAGCAGGTGAGATTCGGCGAGGAGGCGGCGGAGTTGCAGGTCTTGCGCGAGGAGGGAGGAGGCGTCTTCGGGGAGGGTGGAGGATGGAGGTTGTGTCGGTGGCCGGGGGGAAGAGTCGGGCGGCCGTGACGACTGGATGAGTGAGTCAGTGTGCTGGTGCTGAGGAAAGGGGGGGGGGACGGACCATGAAGGCTTTGAGGTCGCGCTTCGACATGCTTGATTGGGGGGCGGGGGCGGAATGGTCAACGATTTGGATGGCTTTGCGTGTGTTAGTTGCCGGGGATAGTAGAAAAGAAAGGAGGGAAGTGTACATTGCTGGGCTGGGTCGTCGGCATTGGAGCCGGTATCGTCATCGTCATCGGACAGGCCGGCCCATTCTGAATCTTGGGAGTCGTGCTCGGCTTCGTCGTGGCGGGGTGTTGGGGTGTCGAGCGGTTGGAAACGCGCCTCGAAGTGTCGACGTAGCAGATCGTGCGCGTCGGGCTCTGGTATTGACGGAGCGGGAGGCGGTGCGGTGCGCTTGGGCATTGTGCTTGCGTGATGATGTCTTGCTGGTGACGATGGTTGTCGTGGAGTTTGAGCTCGGGATTCGATAGGGGAAGAGGGGAAAAAAAAAAAAGACCCCGCGGAGTGAGCTAGTGCGCTTGGCGGGCAGGTTGGGTTGGAGATGGGAGTCAATTCGGGTATCATGGTTTCTGCGTGGGCGGGCCGGACCACTTGCGGCACGCAAAAAGGCCCAAGTACATTATCTCTAGGCTGCTTGAGATTTGCCGGCGCACTTCATCGGGCATCTGGACCCCTGAGCCCCAGAGAGTCGACGCAGGAAGCCATGTATCCTGTTGTGACGGACAAGAGTGTCGAGATCGAGACAGCACACCCTAGGCGACCGTCTGCCATTTATGATGGAATTCATTATCTTGCTCTGCTGTTGACCTCGACTGCATCGCCGTCCTTGAAGGTCACAGGGCTCCTCTACGCCTGGCGCCGCGAGAGGAGTGTCAAACACTCTACACAGTCATACAGCCTGGTCTTTGGGGCAGCTTGGGTACAAAGGGTCACAACGTGTGGATGTACCTTGGCAAGATCAATGTAGTCAGCCCAAAGCATATGGGTCATGAAAACTCCCATGAAAGACTGAGATCAAGTCTCCCGAAAATACCCTGGGTATCCAAGCCACAAAACGCCAAAGAAACGCACCCGAGCCGCCTCACTGCATCACGTCTTTCCGGCCATCCTTGCCTTCCGAGCGTCGTCCTCTCGTATGGCCTCGCTTCTCGCTAAAAAGTCTTGTCGCGCTGCATATGAGTCCTTGGACTTGCTCGCTAGCTGCAACTCGTCCTGAATGCCTTCCTTGTCCACGTAGCCGGCCCAGTCCATCCTGCTCTTCTCTACCGTGTTGAGCTTCTTGGCCTGCATGTCCTTGGCTGCCTTCATCCTCGCAGCGAGCCCCAGATCCAGATCGGTGCGCCCTGGTCCTTGGTCAAGAATCGGCTCGAATGCTGATCGGAAGGCTTTTCGAGTGGCTCGTTTCGAAGGCGATGCCTCTGTGCTGACAGCTGTATTGCCCTCGGAAGCAAGGTACAATTTGGCCTCGGCCGAGTCTCTCGCCACGAGCTTTTCTTCCGTGTGAACCTTTCCAGCGAAGTTGTACGTGCGCTTGATGCGAATGACGTCTGTCTGTCCCGACCGCGACGAATCATTCGCACTTTCGGTTGCGCTCTGCTCCTTCAATGTCGTCGGCTCGCTTGAAGCAGCCTTGTCGGTGCTCTCATCGGCAGTGCTCGGCTTTGCACTTTCCCCGGAAATCATCTGGGCCCAGAGGGCGTCCACATCGATCGTGACGGGGTCGCTCGTGGCTGTATATTCACGCCCTTCCTTTCTGTATTGTACGTGCACAGATTAGCTCACCTGTCTCTTGTTCGCGAAGGATGTTGGTGAGCTTTATTACTCTGCAGCGCGCTGAGCGCGGGTCTTGACGAGGCCACCCTGACCGCCCTCATCTTCGTCTGCAGCCAGTCCCTTTTCTCGCGCCCTCCTCCGCTTCCTTTGGCCCTTGGCGATAATGGCCTCATCTCCGGAATTGTCGTAATTGTCGTCCCGTGTGCCATTTTCCGCCCCCCGCTGCTTGCTTTTGGCGTGGCCATTGGAGGGCGCGTCGTCGGAGTCGGAGTTGTCAGATGCTACTGCCGGGGCGTCTTCGGGCGCAAAGTCTGAATCTTGGGATGAGGCATATTGATCATCCTCTTCCTCCTGCGGAGCATCTCGATGCATTTTGTGCGTTATCGGCCAAGTGGTGGCGACAATGTGGACCACGCGACATTGAGAGATGAAAGACGTGAGTGACGCGCGTGCAAAGTTGGCAGGTAGGACCCGGCGCAACTGCCAAGAGCGCCCACAGCCAGTCGGAAGCTGCCGACGTCACCCTCGCAGCAGCCATCGTTCGGCACCCTTCACACTGATAAATGCTCTTCTCCCCATGTCTGATGACTTTGACGACATGCTCAGGCCACATGAATTCGCATCGGTCCCTTTGTTTGCGCATTCCGGCTCCAAGTGCTAACAGTGGAGATCCTACGGAGTACCTTTTCACATCTCGGATTGGATTCCATCTCTATGGATGTTTTTGGATCCTTGTTCTGATGGTATTGACGGGCATGGGTGTCGCGGGAGGGTGAATACTGCGTGTCTGTGTCTCTCATTACGTCCATGATACGTGCTTGTGTATGGCTGATTTACACAATTTGTGCAGAAAACTGCCCGTCATGTTTCACAGCACTCCAAAGTTGCGCACAATCTTGCCACGACAGTCAGCAATGACACGCCGTCTCAATCGTTTGCTAAAAAGAGTCTATGGCCGCACGCTCCTTGTCAAGCTCCTCGTTGACTTATTAGAGTCGAATGGGCATCCTATCCACCTTGCACAGAGGCGGAGAGGCTGCTCGGTTGGCCGACCCGTTGGAAGAGTCTTGCCAAAGATTCCCCTTGCTCGCGGCGCTTTCACAGCATGACAACAAGCAAAGGTCCGGGCGCATTCCAAATGGATACGTCTTCACCACTTTAACATTTCACCAGGCTCTGGCTTGTTGACTTCTATAAGTAAGACAACTCGTCACTTAACATCGGGCATCCTCAAGAAATTCGTACCCGGTCGCTACCCGGCCCGTGCGTGGCGATCCAAATGCGGAATCGTGACGCAAAAGAACCTGGGCGCTTTCGTAATACCGTCGACCCGTCGGCGGAGACTGCCATCAGCCGAAGCGCGAACGTGCACTGCCACCTCGCCATGGCAAGGTTGTGATTGTGGACGGACATGGCCACGCTCCTCCGACCGACGTCGCGAGGCAACCACCCTCTACAGCCCAGCCGACGTGACACACGTCAACAGACCAGGGCGACGAACTGCTCCATCGTACGAGCAAGGAAGGCGAAGGAGGGGTGCATCGACTTCTTCTCGAGAGCGATGCCGTTGCAGCCGACGATGTATGATTAGTTAATGGAACCAGCCTCCGTGGCTCGCAAGAATCACTTGACCGAGCCGCGCGTGCAGCGTCACCAATCTGTCTGTCGCTGCCGTTGCTGCCCATGCGCATCGGCTCTCGCCTTGGTCTTTGAAACTCCGTGTTGATGAATGCTAGGCGGAGACGGCATTCCCCATAGTCCGGCAATGACACCCGCAGATGTCATCGTGTATGTTTTCCGCGTCAAAGAGGGGGAGGTCCGACTCGGACCCGAAGGCCTCACCCAGGCCGTCTAATTGCCGCAGGGATGCCGGCCTTCTGTCTTGATGCGAGTAGCGGCAGACCGAGACTTGTCCGTGCCATCGAAATTGGCCCCCTCCCTTCTCTGATTGCGCTGAACAAGGCTTCGTCGCACTATAAATCACTTCATGGATTGGTCCCAGTGTAATGCTTGGCTTGACTGCTTTGACCACCATCCCATCCTTCTCTTCTGAACAGCATTATCAGCATCTCGTCAACTCGTGCCATGGCTATCTTGCTAGTAGCCGATCAGATCTTGCCGCTTTGCGGCGTTGCTCTTCTAGCCACCTTGGCATATGTAAGTGTAGAGAAAGTGACGCATTGAAAATAAAGAGACTGACCAATTTCGACTCAGTTGGCCTACTCTGTTCATGTGAATCCAACGTCAAAAGTACCAGGGCCATGGTACACAAAATGGAGCGACTGGCCTTGGAGATACCACTGGCACCGAGGCCAGGCAGCTTACTGGGTTCACACTCTGCATCAGAGATACGGTAAGATGAAAGCTTCGTCTCCAATTTTTGCCTCCTCGCCTCTAATCCAAGTTCCCAACAGGCCCGACTGTTCGACTGAGCCCCAACCACGTAGACTTGACCGAGATTGAACATGTTAAGACAATCTATGGCATGAAAGAAACTTTCCGTAAGACCTCGTTCTACCAAAAACTCGTCGCAGGACCGGTCCCTAGCCTGTTCAGCACCAGTAGTGTGGACCAGCATCGAAGGCTACGAAGACTGCTTGCCAATTCAATGTCAGAATCCTTGTTGAAGTTACTTCTCCCCGAGGTCACTGCACTAGTTGAGTTGGCTATCCAGAGAATGAGGGAAGAACACGATACTCGGGGAGCTGTCGATGTCTTCAAATGGAGTCTCTTCGTGGCTACCGACGTTATCGGTCAGCTATCCTTTGGCGAGTCCTTCCGGATGTTGGAACAGGGAAAGGTAACAAGCACCTTTTCTCACGATTGCATGCATAACAATGCCCCGTCGGCTGACTTGGCTTCTCACTGTGCAGATGAATCAATACATTTCGGACTTGGAAAACGTCGGCGCCCTGTCCTCGGTTCGCGTCACATTTCCGCTGCTGTTCTCGTTCGCACAGAAGTTCCCAATGCTTCCCATCTTCAGTGAGACGGTCGGTCGAGCTCGTCGGATGATCAGCTACGCGAGACAATCACTTGAGCGTTATCAGAAAATCATTGATACTGACCCCGACAATGTGAAGCCGACATTTTTCACCAAGCTCTTCAAAGCTAAGGATGACGACAATATGTCCTTCACCGACATAGTCGTCAATGCCCAATCTTTCATCGTAGCTGGCAGTGACACAACTGCGCTCACCCTGACTTATCTTTTCTGGAATGTTGCCCAACGGCCCGCACTCCGAGAGGCTCTTGTCAAAGAAATACAGACATTGCCCGCCGATTTTACTGAGCGTGACGTGCGAGAACTGCCTCTGCTGAATTGGACAATCGAGGAGACGCTCCGTCTGCACTCTGCGGCGCCTGCGGCTCTTCCACGCTCAGTACCCGCGGGCGGTGCATCTTTCGGAGATTACTGGCTTCGGGAGAATACGACCGTCTCTACGCAGTCGTATACTATGCATCGGAACCCAGAAGTGTTTCCCAAGCCGCTCGAATTCGATCCTTATCGATGGGCGAATCCGACAAAGGAAATGAAAGAGACTTTCATGGCATTCGGCCGCGGTTCTCGAAGTAAGTACCATCATACAGGCCTGGTAAATTCTTTGAAACGTTACTGACACCGCTTTCTTCAGACTGCATTGGAATGCATTTGGCATACATAGAACTTCGACTTGCAACTGTGCGATTCCTGCAGGAATTTCCCACGATACATCTGTCGACCCGTGAGGGCATGTCGAACGACGATGTCGATGCGAGCGTTTACTTTCTGCTGAGTCCAAATGGAAAGCGTTGTCTACTGGAAGCATGAAATGCGCTGGTTGGGAAAGCAATAAGTTGCAAACTTGCAGGCGCTGTCCCACTTAGGAGGAAATAAGCATAACACAGGAGGTGCACGGAGCATGGTTATTGTTCAGACCGTCGCAGACCGATGGTAAGGATTCGGGGCATCAAGCAATCATGTGGCTCAGAATTTTTGTGGCATTCTCTGTCAGAGCTCAATGTAGGAGGGAACTCTCAGCGACTCCGAGACCCGATTCTCATGCTTGCTTCTCCATTGCAACATCTCTATATCTTTGAATCTTGAGACAGCCTTTACTCAGCTCACAAGCCTCGATCAAATGGTCATGACTCCTGGCTATACAATTGGAACATGGCAGTGTCGAAGGCTCGCGGTCACACACAAGCTCCGTATGCGACAATGTAGGATACATTTGCAAGTAGAGTCCGCTTGGCAGACAATATTGCGGCTTCATTCTACGCATGATCAGCAAAGAGAGCATTATTGCCATTTCGAACTTGCTCTCAATCGATGCAGGCCAATGCGGTGTTCCCTATCTCCTTGACTTCGCGAAGGTCAGTGGGGGCCCCGTTGCCCCAGTATGCACTACATTTTCTGATTGGGCAATTGGATCGTCGCCGTGTCTTACTGTTCCCACTGACCTTCGCGACCTCAAGGAGATTAGTACAAAATCTTTTTGCATGTCTTGGGTCCGTAGACGCCTTTCCGGATTAGTACTAGATCGGAAAACATGCTTGTAGATCATTTGATACGTTAGCAGAGCATCAAAAAACCTATCCTGATCGCATCTCTAAAGCAATCAAAACTACACAGAAGACAATTTCGCCTTCTGTTCTGAAAGCAAGCACGCCATCGTCAGCAGTCGACAGGGCATTGCCTCCCCTGGTTTCATCCGTCGGCCATTACTCATTCCTTCTGTATTCGAAGGAGCCTAATGAAGGGACCATGGAAAGCGACGACGATTTCGAAGTAGAGGTCCCGGATCTTGCGCATGACGACCCGATGAGAGCGTTTCTGCCGACATCATTCGGGACCAAGTCGAAAGAGGCGAACATTGCGGCTCAAATTGATCGCAGCAGAAGAAACGTGAAGGATAAGCCCGACAGCTCCGCAGCGGCACTCCCCAGAACACAAGAAGCACGGCCAAACAAAAAGGGCGGCCCCAGTGGCAGTGACAGCAGCGACGACGACTCTGACGATTCTGATAACTCAGACGGCGACTCTGACGACGATTACCCTGTGTCCCACGAGCTCGTACTCAAGACGCATAACCGGGCGGTGACGACACTTTCATTGGATCCTGCAGGCGGCAGGCTCTTGACCGCTTCGACAGACTGCAATGTGAATTTCCATGATTTCGCATCCATGACGCCTTCCACTTTGCGGGCGTTCAGGACGCTCGATCCCTACGATCCGAAAAAGTCGGCAGCCACGGGAGAGTCACATTCCATCCACCATGTAGAGTTCAGTCCTCTATCTGGTGGAGTGTTTCTGTGTGTTTCCGCGCATCCTCAAGCCAAAATCATTTCACGAGATGGCCAGATCCTAACCGAATTTGTCAAAGGGGACATGTATCTCAGAGATATGAACAATACCAAAGGCCACACATCTGAAATTACAACAGGCACCTGGCATCCGACAGACAAAAACCTTTGCATTACTGCTGGTACAGATAGCACCCTACGAATCTGGGACATCAACAACAAGCGGTCGCACAAAGAAGTCATCGTCTTCAAGTCTAAAGCGGCTGGCTCTGCTGGCAGAACAAAAATGACTGCAGTCGCTTGGAGCAATCCCAGTAGAGGTGGCAACAATGTGCTTGTAAGCGCCGCGCTTGACGGAACCTTGGTCATGTATGGTGGCAATGGACCCTTCACCAGGCCGGCCGGGGAAATTCGGGACGCGCACTTGTCTCAAACGTGGACGAGCGGCCTTGACATTTCATCCGATGGACGCATGGTGGTCACAAGGGGCGGTGACGATTTGATCAAGTTGTGGGACACGAGGAAGTTTACCAAGCCTCTTGTCAGTGTGTCTCACAAGTCGACCTCGGATAATTTCCCCACCAGCAACATACGCTACGGGCCCAACTCTGCCAATATAGTCACTGGTTCCGATACTGGCCATTTGTATATCTTGAATCCTGGGAATCTTCGCACCGAACACGTCACACCCATCAGCCCGGGCTCGCCGCTCGTCACGCTGGAATGGCACCCGAAATTGAATCAAATAGTCACTGGCTCGGCCAACGCGGAGACGCATGTGCTTTACAACCCAGCAAAGTCGAGTCGCGGGGCTGTGGACGTCATGTCGCGAGCGCCCAAGAAGCGTCATATTGACGACGATCCAAATTTGACGATGGACCAGGGACTCGGCATGTCAGGAGAGTCGATTGTCACCCCCGGCGTTCTCGCCGGTTCCAGGAAGGCGGGCGTCACGGCGACTGGACGCTCAAAAGACCCCCGCCGTCCCCATATGCCGCAGCAGACACCCTTCCAAAAAAATCAGCCAGACGAAAAGCATATTGCCGAAAATATTCCACTTGCCCGCATGCTGCACGAGGATCCACGCGAGGCGCTCCTGAAATACGCTGATCAAGCTCAGAATGACCCGATTTTTACCAAAGCATGGAGCAAAACGCAGCCAAAAACGCAATACGCGGAGATCAGTGATGGTGAAGAGGACGAGCCGGATAAGAAGAAGGCGAGAAGATGAAGCGGAGACGAGATGGGCCCGGATCGGCAACACGGACGCACCGCATATGTGGTCTCACAGCATCACTGTCAAGTTTGCGAGGTCCGAGGTCATTTATCTTCAACGGATCTAGTGGATGGATCATCTGTGGTGAGAACATGGTACACGATTGATCTTGACCAATGATTACTGTTCGATGACTATCAGGAGGAGCCAAGCCAAGCGCTCGACGACCAGGTAATCTTATTCGCCCGTGCTCTCCGCAAGACCGGATCCTCTGAAGCCACAAATGTACAATGATTCCTTCGACATTGGCCCATTCGAGGACCGCGACGACACAGTTCAAATGAAAGAAAAGCCCAATTACTCCGTACATGATTACATAATGACAAGAAGCAAAGGGTTTCGTTTGCAACGAGACAATCCAAAACTTGACACGTGACGTGCAAAGCAAGGCAGACAGCCAATCATTTAGCAGGCGTCGGTGTGGGACTTCGCGTGCGCAGGTGTCGTGCTGAAATGTACTGCGGTCATGCGTGCACCGCCGGCACCCACTGTCACGCTCAATCTTGTCCGTTGCGTCTTCACCACTCCCCATCATCAATCAGCGAGGCAGCGCGCGCCGCATCCCGAAAATCGCCAGGTGCCCTAGCAAATTATCGGCATCCATCTCCAGTCCTTGCCGGCAAAAGCGTTGCACGCAACTCGCGCGCATCCTACGCTTAAACACCCAAACCGACGCGCCCCGTCGCCGCTTTCACTCTTTTGCCAATCCCTCGCCGTCCCCCGGCTTTTTTCGCCTGGCGAGTTTTCCCTTTTTTTTTTTGCCCACCCTGATTGACCCCCCACGCCCAGCCAGCCATTGCACAGCATCCATCCAACGCGGTCGTAGCTTCTATCAAACGCAGCTCCACGACGTGTGCCTTCCTGTCCTGATCGCTTGCCCTGCACAACAAAGCCTACCTGGTCGAGCCTCGGACGCGACGCAACCCTTTACGCATCGGCTGCTGCCCTACCGCACCGAATTTCCCTCGGTCTTGAAGCAGCAGCGCTTCGGTTTGCTCGCGCCTAACGAGCGTCTTCAACAGTCCAGCCATCGTCATGCTCAGTAACTAAGCGAGAACAATCATCAATTGCCTTGTCAGCGGCCCCGCGAGTTGGCACCGCTTCCCAAGTCTCAACGCTGCCATGACGTCGGTGCAAGCTCCGCCTGCGGTGCAGCAGCACCCTGGCGCGCCTTTACCTGGTGGTCCGACTAAGCAGCAAGCGGAAGAAGTATTCAAGGTACGTCTAGCAATAGTATTGTTCCGATTGGCGCATCATACAAGGTATTGGAGGACTTGGCTCATGCTTCGCCTGTCCAGAAACTCAAGCAGATGAAGGAGCAGGGAGTCCCTAATACAGATCCCGAATTCGTCAAAGCCTCGCACTTCTTGAAAAACTTCCAGCAGCAACATAATATACGCAGAAGTCAACAGATGATGCAGCAGCCGCAGCAGCCGCAGCAACAACATCCACAGCAACAGGCACAAAACGGCGCGCCTCCAGGTGGTCGTCCTGCGCAAAGCACGCCGCAGACCACGCAGCCAATATCTGCACCTTCTCAGGGCGCATCGTTGACTCCGACACAGACGCCCAATGCCTCCAGTAATGCGAACTCGGCTTCGACGACCTCCTCTGCATCAATCCAATTCAGTCAGCCGCAGCTGGCCTTGTTACGACAACAGATCCATGCTTTCAAGCTACTTGGCAAGAATGCCGGCATCTCGCTGCAGTTACAACAAGTCATCTTCAGCCAGCGACAGCGCCGACAGGCTTCTGCCGTCGAGTCCGCTCCCAGCTCCATCAAGACAACTCAGTCCAGTCAAGAACCCGAAAAACCATCTTCCGCGACGGGAATTGAAGTCAGTTCTCGAGAGGAAAACCTCGTGCCAAAGGCTCACACCTACAAGACTCTCAAGTCGCCATATGAAACCGGCATGGTCCGCCCTTCCATAAAATACTTCGAGCATTCGCAGCGCAAAAATCGGTGGTTCATACCTGGTATTCTACCCACCGGCATTGACTTCGACCATCTGCGCTACGAAAGGGAAGTCGTGGTTTTCAACCGCATGAGCCAGCGATATGCCGAACTCAAGAATCTTCCCGCAAACTTGGCGCACTGGGACTCTTCCAAGGAGTCCCTAGAGGCCGATGACACGTTGAAACGGAAGGCCATTATAGAGATGAAAAGTTTGGCGCTCTATGCCAAGCAGAGATCGCTGCGAGAGAAGATCGGCAGACAAATGACACACTACGACAATCTGGCAATGACAACGAATCGGGCTCATTACCGCCGGATGAAGAAGCAAAACGTGCGCGAAGCTCGCATCACTGAGAAATTGGAGAAGCAGCAGCGCGACGCACGTGAAAACCGGGAGAAGAAGAAACACGTCGACTTCCTGCGCGCCATCTGCCACCACCGTGCCGAGATTCAAGACAGCGCCAATACTTCACGGAACAAAGCACTCAAACTCGCTCGTGCCATGTATGCGCACCATTTCAACATTGAGAAGGAGGAGCAGAAACGAATCGAGAGGACGGCCAAGCAGCGTCTGCAGGCTCTCAAGGCCAACGATGAAGAAGCTTACCTCAAACTTCTCGATCAAGCCAAAGATACTCGCATTACTCATCTGCTCAAGCAGACTGATGGCTTCTTGCATCAACTGGCGTCTTCGGTCAAAGCGCAACAACGTCACGCCGCGGAAGCTTACGGTGATGATACAGAGCAATTCATTGAAGAGGAAAGTGAGGACGAGGAAGAGGGCAGCGGCAAGAAGATCGACTATTATGCGGTTGCGCATAGGATCCGAGAGGAGGTCACTGAACAAGCTAGCATCTTGGTCGGTGGCACATTGAAAGAGTATCAGATCAAGGGTCTCCAATGGATGATTTCATTGTACAACAACAATCTCAACGGCATTCTTGCAGACGAGATGGGCCTTGGAAAGACGATCCAGACCATCAGTCTCGTCACATATCTCATCGAGCGCAAGATGCAGAGTGGGCCATACCTGGTCATTGTGCCCCTGAGTACGCTCACCAACTGGAACCTCGAGTTCGAGAAGTGGGCGCCTTCGATCAGCCGCATCGTGTACAAGGGCCCTCCCACCACACGGAAGCTGCAGCAAGAGAAACTTCGTCAAGGCCGATTCCAGGTTCTCCTAACGACTTACGAATACATCATCAAGGACAGGCCGATTCTCAGCAAAATAAAGTGGTTCCATATGATAATTGACGAAGGTCATCGTATGAAAAACTCGAACTCGAAGCTCAGCGCCACCATTTCTCAGTATTACTCGACCCGTTTCCGCCTCATTCTCACTGGAACCCCGCTGCAAAACAATTTGGCTGAGCTGTGGGCCATGCTCAACTTCGTCCTGCCCAACATCTTCAAGTCGGTCAAGACGTTCGATGAGTGGTTCAATACGCCATTCGCCAACACGGGCGGTCAAGACAAGATGGAATTGACGGAAGAAGAGCAGATTCTCGTCATCCGTCGACTTCACAAGGTCCTGAGACCCTTCCTGCTCAGACGGCTAAAGAAAGATGTGGAGAAGGACCTTCCCGACAAGACTGAAAAGGTCATCAAGTGCAAGTTTTCAGCCCTGCAGGCCAAGCTGTACAAGCAAATGGTCACGCACAACAAACTTGTCGTTAGTGACGGCAAGGGCGGCAAGACGAATGCTCGTGGCTTGAGCAACATGATTATGCAGCTTCGCAAGCTGTGCAATCATCCATTTGTCTTTGACGAAGTCGAAAACGTCATGAACCCACTGAGCATCAGCAACGACCTTCTGTGGCGGACGGCCGGCAAGTTCGAGCTCTTGGATCGCATCTTGCCCAAGTATCAGGCCACAGGCCACCGAGTCCTGATGTTCTTTCAGATGACCGCCATCATGGACATCATGGAGGATTACCTGCGGTACAGAAAATTTGAATATTTGCGTCTCGACGGCACGACAAAGTCGGATGAGCGTTCGGATCTCCTCAGAGATTTCAATCACCCGGATTCCAAGTACTTCATGTTTTTGCTATCTACTCGCGCTGGAGGCCTCGGCCTCAATCTTCAGACCGCTGACACTGTCATCATCTATGACTCGGATTGGAATCCTCATCAAGATCTGCAGGCCCAGGATCGTGCTCATCGTATCGGGCAGAAGAACGAAGTTCGAATCCTTCGACTGATAAGCTCCAACTCGGTTGAAGAGAAGATTCTGGAACGAGCGAGGTTTAAGCTCGACATGGACGGCAAAGTCATTCAGGCCGGTCGATTCGACAACAAATCGTCAGAGACGGACCGAGATGCTATGCTCCGGACGCTTCTCGAGAGTGCTGACATGGCCGAGACGGGCGAGCAGGATGATATGGAAGATGAAGAGCTCAACATGATGCTTGCGCGTAGCGACGATGAAATCTTAGTCTTCCAGAAGATTGACGAAGAAAGAGCAAAAGACCCGACTTACGGCTCGGTCGCTGGAGCCAAGGCTAAGTCCAGGTTGATGGGAGATGACGAGCTGCCCGACATCTACTTGAACGAGGGCAACGTAATAGAGGAAGAAACCGACGATACTATCCTCGGACGTGGGGCCCGTGAGCGAACCAAGGTCCGATACGACGATGGTTTGACTGAGGAGCAGTGGCTCATGGCCGTGGACGACGACGAGGACTCGCCTGAAGCAGCCGCCTCACGAAAACAAGCGCGCAAGGACAAGCGCGAGAACAACAAGCTGAAGAAGGTGGCTTTGCTGAACTCAATGGACCAGTCCCCCCCTGCCAGCCGCGCCAGCACAGAGGAGATGGAGACGCCCAAGAAACGCGGGCGCAAGCCCGGCAGCAAGAACGACAAGCGGAAAGCAGAGGACGGTGACGAGGAACCACCAACCAAAAAACGCCGCGGCCCGCAGGGACGGCCGAGCAAAGGTGGCTCCGCCTCATCTGATCCTCGGGTCGGTCCTCAACAACGTGAAGTGCTGCAGAGGAGCCTCCGTCTGTTGTACGACGGTCTCATGACTTTGGAGGTGGACGACGTCGAGCCACCGGTCGAGGATGATGAGTCTGATGCCGGCAAGCGTCTCATCATCGGACCTTTTGTCAAGTTGCCGCCGAAGAGAGAATACGCCGACTATTATCTGATCATCCAAAACCCAATCTGTATGAACCAGATCGCGACGCGCATCAAGAAGGAGGAGTATTCGTGCCTGAGTGATATGCGCAAAGATTTTGATCTGATGATCCGTAACTGTCAGACGTACAATGAGGACGGCAGTATCCTGTATCAAGACGCCAAGACTATGGATGTGAGTTGATATCCCACGGGTGCCGATCTGGTCACGGAACCGAGCGGGCGAGGCAAAAGAATCGAACTAACGCATGTGAACAGGAATTCTTCTCCAGGAAGCTACAAGAGGAACTGGACGCGCATTCTGAGCTGCGAGAGCTCGAGGAAGGCGCTGGATCGGCCGCGCCGTCTGGTCACGGAGCAAGCACACCACAGTCTTCGAGTGGAACTCGCATCAGAATTGTCTCCAGCGGCGCACGCAACGGCGACGCGACCAACGGTGTCAAGCCGATGGCACCGGGAGACGGAGAGTGACGCACTTGAACATTGAGCGGCTGGGGTAATACCGTATGCTGTGCCGGAACGCATTTCTGAGATGGTGCGATGCCTGGACGTTTTCCTGGACCTTTTTTTTTTTTTTCTCGGTTTGGGTGATGCGCGCCGATACGCCAATTCGAGGGGCTGGGATTCTCTTTCTTTATTCATTCATTCGTTTGTCTTTTGCTCTTGTGACATATCTTGTCTACTCTTTTTTTCTCCGGCGTTATTTGAGGATAGGCGTTTTCATCAGCGCGCGCATCACCGGGGGCAATAGGGAGAGGGCGGCGGTGTCCTACATGAGCATGAGCGATGGACAAAATTCGGCGGCTTCTTCTGCGGAGTGCAAAAGGGGCATCTGCCTTGGCAAATGGCGAAGGCCCTCACAAGACAAGGCTGCGGTAGCGCGTGCGCTTCGGAGCGTGAATGAGAAGTGTACTCTAATAGAAGTCTATAGCAACATTGTACAAATCGAGAGATGAGTGAAAGGCGTGACAGTTGTGGTGTCGGATGTGGTATAGACATGACGAGCATCCAATTTCCTCGCTTGGGTTCCGCGGATGAGGCAGGCATTGGACTACATGTCATCAGTCATCAGTCATCAGTCGACTGGGTGGATCCCGCGAAGCAGCGAGTCGAGTCAGTCCATCTGTGTGCCAAAACCGAAAGCTTGACACGTCCCATCCGTCCCCATCGCATCCTGCAGGAACTCAACAAGGAAACGATGCGCGTCTCCCGTCCCCGGAAAGACGTGTACCTGTTCACCCAAGGCAGACCATGAAGAAGACGCTCGTGCTCTGCTTCATCCACGGCTTCAAGGTAGGTACACACCCTGACAGCGAACTGCTCTCCCGAATGTGGCACACGCTGACGCACCCCCTCCCACACAGGGCGGCGAGGAGACCTTCGGCGACAACTACCGCTTCACGAACCACCTGCGGGATGCGGTGGCGCGGGAACTGCCCAAGCTGGACGTGCGCACGCTCGTCTACCCCAAGTACGAGACGCGCGGGGACCTAGGCCAATGCGTGAGCCGGTTCCGCGACTGGTGAGCCCCCCCGCCCCCCGTCGTGACGAAACGCATCGACTGACGAGGTCAAAGGCTCGAGGAGAAGGTCATCGACATGGAAGTGGCGTCGGGCACGGCGTCGCCGACGGTCGACCCGTCCGTCAGGACGGTGCTGGTGGGACACTCGATGGGGGGCATTGTGGCGGCCGAGCTCGTGATTGCGCTGGCGTCAGAGAAGCCCATCTACTCCGAGGACGGGATCGAGAAGACGCAGCACCGGCCTGTGTTCCACGGGCTGATGTTCCCGTACGTCCAGGGGGTGCTGGCCTTTGATACGCCGTTTCTGGGCATCTCGCCGGGGGTGGTGGCGCACGGCGCCGAGGGTCACTACCAGAACGCGGCGACGACGCTGTCGCAGCTCAGTGGGCTGAGGGACAGTCTGGGCTGGGGCGGCGGCGGCGGCGGCACGGCGGCCACGTCCAACAGTCTCGCGCCGGCTCAGGCTGCCGGAGGAGGAGGAGGAGGAGGAGCAGGAGCAGGCTGGGGCAGCTGGGGCAAGGTTGCTGTGTTTGCGGGAGCGGCCGGCGCCGTGGCGGCCGGGGGAGCAGCGGCGTGGATGAAGCGCGAGCAAATCACGCAGGGCTGGACGTGGGCGTCGTCTCATCTCGAGTTTGTGGGATGTCTGGCGCGCGGCGAGGAGCTGAAGAAGCGCGTCGGGTGCATGGTGCAGCTGCAGCGGGAGCTCTCGGTCGGATTCGCCAACCTATACACGCGCCTGGGCAGGGCGGCGTCGTCGTCGTCCAAGAAGCCGAGCATGGTCGGCACCGTCCTGGGCAGGGACAGGACTTTTTGCAATCTGCCCAAGACCATGGCCGCGGGCGAGTGGCTGGAGGCGGTCAATGACCAGGCGACGGACGAGACGGTCGCTCACATGAGTACGCTTCTTTCTTTCCTTTGCTGCTGCTTTGGTCTTTTCTTGCTCGCTGGCATTCTTCCCCTTTTCCCCCTTTCCCCCCCCTCAATCAAACGTGTCGCTGACCACGATTTTCTCTCTCTGCAGCCATGTTCGAGCCCAAGGAAAACCCAGCGTACGAGAAACTGACCAGCGACGCGGCGGGCTTGATCGCGCGATGGTCGCGAAACGATTGGTATGATGGGAGCACGGCGGACATCCTCACGGACACGGACACTCAGCACGCAGCAGCCGCCGAGTTATAGCCTGCCTACCTAGAGACTCACATTGGGCGGCCAAGAATCTGACCATGAGACTGCAGAACAAGCCAAATGACACTCTTGGTCATTGTGCTTCGCGGCCGGTGCTTGTATCTGCAGACGCGTATTCCGCTACTCTGGCATTGCAACAGGGTGCGCCCAGTACAAAGGCGACCTGGTTCTCTCGTTTCTTACCCGTCGTCACCCCCTTCGCGTGCGCTTTCACGATGCTCTTTATCTTCCGTGAACGGACATGTCTCGCCTCAGCACACGTCCATGTGTATTTTAAATGCCAAATGGACATGTCTCGCCTCAGCACACGTACATGTATGTATGACTTGTATGCCAAAGGGACATGTCTCGCCTGTTGCAACACACGTCCACGTCTGACTGGTATGCCATCCCCTCCACGTCTGACTTGTATGCCATCATCCCCTTCCTTCCAGTGCATGCATGCACGCCTCATTGCGCCTTGGCCTGGTCCGCCTTGAGAGAGCGCATCACCTTCCTGCGCTGCTTCACCATGTGCGTAAACAGAATATACGACCCTGCCACACGCCCGTCAGCACAAGTCCCTCCTCCCTTCCAGTCCGCCGCCACCACCTCGGGGACGTCAACCCGCCGCTTCACACTCACCTGGCACATAGACGGCCAAAACGGCATAAAAGAAGGCCGTCTCCAGCCAGCTCCTCCCGCTCAGCCCCGCAGCCCGATAGATCAAGACGCACTCACTCGCGATACCCACGGGATACAGCACATAAAACGTACTGTAGCGCACCTTGGTCAACCACACGGGCAGGACGCCGGCCACTCCCGCCGCAAAATACGAGTATCGCACCACCTCCGTGAGGGACCAGGCGGTGAGCATGGCGGCGTAGACCGGGGCGTGGGTGCGCGCGAGACGCGGCGAGGCGTTGATGACGGGCCACACGAGGAGGAGGCGCGAGAGGACCTGCATGGTCGTGGTGGCGAGGGGGGCCCTGACGACGCGGAAGGCGGCGTGCAGTATCTCGAGCACGGCGAGGGTTTGTGTCCATTTGGCGAAGGTGCCGGTGTGGGCGTAGACGACGGAGGGGGAGTGGAGGGTGGTGAGCAGGATGGTGCGGCCGAGGATGACGGACCAGAGGACGGCCGAGGTGAAGTTGTAGAGGATGAGGTAGGCTTTTGCGTTTGCGTTGGCCATGGTGGCGGGGGGGGATGTGAGGGTGAGGGTGATGATGGGGGGAGAGGATAATTGAGAAATGGTGCTTGGTTTAGTTGCTGGTGGAGTGGGAGTTGGCGAGCTTGGGGCAGCTTTAATCGATAAGGGGAGCAACAGCGCGTAGTACCACGGGACTCGTCGACAATGACAAAAGGCACGGCCAAATCATTGAACCAGAGATCAGTGAGCAGGGGTGTGAAGGCGGACAGAAATTCATTCAATTTCATCCTATTCAGTCGTTGATGCAACAGAGACAGGCCACTACAGATAGAGATGGGATTCGGAAGTTTTCCTGCGCCCCTACCTGCTCCTCGAGGGCAGTCACTTTCACAGCTTGCTTGCTTGCTTCATCTCCTTCTTTGACTGCCACGTCTTCTCCTACTGCTTCTTTTCCTTCTTCTTCTTCAACTACTGCTATTTTATTAATTATTATTTCTTTCCTCCTTCTTTTCCTTCTTCTCTTCCTTCTTCTCTTCCTTCTTCTCTTCCTTCTTCTCTTCCTTCTTCTCTTCCTTCTTCTCTTCCTTCTTCTTTTCCTTCTTCTTTTTCTTCTTCTTTTCCTTCTTCTTTTCCTTCTTCTTTTCCTTCTTCTTTTCCTTCTTCTTCTCCTTCTTCTTCTTCCTCCTCAAACACCATCTTTTGCTTCCCCAGAAACTGCTGTGCCCTCCTCACCATCCTAGTACGTCGCCGCGAGCCGCTGCACCAAGTATTCCCCCACATTGATGGCGCCGTACTTTTTCTCGCTCTCGGACGCATACGTGCCCGGCAGCGTCTCAATCATAATGTCCTCATTGGCATTGCAGAAGTACCTGGCAAGACTTAGCATGGGGAGACGTGGGCAAGGCGGGCGATGACGATGTTGCATATGAAGCGGCGGACAAAGTGAGAGTACATACGCGATGCTGTACCGCGGCGGGTGCTGCTGTCCCTGCTCGTCGTCCTTCCTCGACGGCTCGACGACGCGGTGAATGGTGCTCTTGATGGTGTCGTTGCTCCAGCGCGCCAGCAGATCCCCGGCGTTGACGACAATCGTGTCGGGGATGGGCGTCGCGTCGACAAACTCGCCCGTCGGCGACTGCACCTGCAGCCCGCCACTGGAGTCTTGGAAGAGCAACGTGATGGAGCCGTAGTCCTGGTATGTCTGTCTGTGAGCGAGACGTGTGTCTAACGTAATGAATGGGAGAGCTCGCTTCGACGCGGAGAAGAGACTCACACTATGCTCACCCGCACGCACCTGTCCCGGGTTCAAGCGGAAAACACTCGACCGCACAGCCGGATAGTGCAGCAGACGCAGCGTGTCGTCCCCGCGGTCGACGAAGCCGTCGAAGAAGGCCTCGTCGAGACGCATGCCCAGCGCAATGGCCCTCATGACCTGCATGTGCAGTTCGTGACACATGCCAAAGAAGCGCATCATGTCGGCCCTGAATCCCTCGAGGCCGCCGTGCTGTCCGTCGCCCTCGCCCTCGTCGGGCCACCGGTTCGGGTACCGCGCATCGTCGTCCCTGCCGATCTCGATGGACTCTTTGAGGTCGGGCGCGGCCGCACGCACCTTTTCCACGTCGGCCACGTCGTGCAGCTGCGAGACCTTCTCGCGCCCCGGCGCAGAGTACCCCCTGTTGGCCTCGGGGGTGTCCCAGGCGAGGGCCGTCTTGGCCTCGTGCGGCAGGGCGAAGAAGTCGGCCGAGCGGGCAAAGGCGTGGGAGACGGCCGAGGGCGGGATGGGGTGGTTTTTGAGGTAGATGAAGCCGGCGGTCTGGAAGCCGTGCAGGATGGCGTCGGCGGTGGCCTGGCGCTGCGCGGCGGATGAGGACGGATTGGTGAAGTGGGAGAAGTCGATGAGCTGCAAGTGTTGCCATGATATCAGTCAGTTTTCGATCGGGGATGGATGGAGATGGGATGGCTTGGGGGGGTTGCTGACGGGAATGACGAGGCCGGCTTGGGCCACTGCTGCGGAAGCCGCCATGCTTTGCTGCGGGAGTCGAGATGAAGGGGCCAACAACGGCCGTGGAGAGGAAGAGGGAAAGGGAGAGGGAGAGGGAGAGAGCGGGTGGTGAGTCTCGAGATGACGTACATCGATGCAGACCGGCCACCACCGAGGCAGTCAGTGTAAACTGGCGCCACCAAAAAGAGCTCGGGATGGCGCGCGGCCAAGTGCGGCCCATCATGACCGACCATCGGAAGTGCCCGTCTGCCGCCGCCGCCTGGTGGTGCGGGGGGGGAAACGGAAAAAGAAAATGTAGGAATCGGCTTCCTGCAGCTCTGTTCCGTGGTCGGTGAACCTGCACTGCAGGCCGCAGCAGCACTTGTCCAGACGGGCTTGAACTGTCTTGTCTGTCCTTGTCCTCTTGAAAAGATCAATCCTTCCCCTTTGATATCTTGGTATGCCCCCTTCCCCCTTCCCGAAGCCGCAGCCGTACCGTCCCCAAAGCTGAAGCTTGTGATGAAGGCGGCGATCCTGTTGTTCGCCTCACTCGCAGCAGCAGCAGCCGGCCCAGTCACCGCCTTGTTAGATAGACCACACAGGGAGAGACATCAACAGGAGACAATCGGCTACGCTGCCTCCTCCGGCTCCTCCTCCTGCTCCTCCTC